>JAVQJD010021956.1:0-61653 GCA_036023655.1 Nannoperca australis
GGCTCCACTGGGGCGTGGAGTCTTGGAACAGGAACTAGGCAGGAAGTCCTCCACAGCACAGGGACCCTCTGCAGACTCAGGCTCATGCTGAAGACATGCTGCAGACTCCACAAAGCTGAGAGGCACAGGCACCGTCAGGTCCTGCAGCCTCCCACAGTGGAGTCTCCTTGTAATGTACACTTATATGCATGTACACATACAAAATAGGAAACATTTTGTCAATCACTGAAATGTAAATGAAGAATTTCCTTTTTATATTTGAAAAATGATGTGCAAATGTATTTATTATTTATCTTATTTATTGTAAAGTAATATATGCACAGCTCACTGATATTTAGAAAATCATCTGTAAACTGTTTAGTTTCAAAACATCAGTGAGCTGGGAGGAAATTAGGAATTATGGGAATTTCGCAAAATTAGAGAGTGTATCTTTAACTCTGTTTCTTTGTGTAAAAAATAAATGGCTTTGACATTGTCGTTATTGCTGTTTTACAGTTTCAAAGAATAAGGGCAGTGTTGTGGTGTTGTGGAGTCCTTCAACATAAATCACATTCAGTGAAGGGGAAAAAAATAAATGTATTATATTAATATTATTAAGCAGCCAACACCTTTCTCTGCACAGGGGTCTATATAAACGTTTGTCTGCTTTCACTGCCTGAAAACCTACCTGGTATACATGTGGAAGAGAAGATGAAATAACAAATACAAAACAAATGTAATTCTAAAATACGGTCATGATGACAACCATCTTTTTAAATAGGCTTGGTCTCCCGTGTTAAGGAATGACCAGATGTCACCTATTTGGGAATTAAAATTGTGTTGATGATAGATCTGATTCAAGGGTTTCAATCAGATCTTTCATCAACACAATATTCGTTAAAATATGTCAGGTATAAAACTAAGGTGAAACATAATGCTATGCTACAGTTGCTTATTTTACTCATTAATAACTCCCGAACAAAATGAAGGATAACAAACTGCTTTAATTCAGTTTTATCTTTAAATGAGCATCTGTGTGGTTCGATTACAAACAAAGATGACTCAGATTGTTCCTGGCTGCTAGCTCAGCGGCTACAGTGCCAAATTCTTTTACATTTTAATTAAAGCATTAATCAAGTTTTTCCCAACGGGCCAGGCTTTAGAAGGTGAGAAGTATATGCTCAGTCTACCAGTAATGGAAAATACTGAGTAGCAACATCATGAGAGAAACATTCTGAATTAAAAGGTCCAGCTTTGAGGTACTAGCACTTTCAGTATTTATATTAATATTTTTAAACCAAGCCATTCACTTCTAAAATCTGTTTACTGATGAAGGGGATGGAACCACAGCATGAGATTTGAAGTCTAAGTAAAACAAGTAAAGACGCCTTGAAAAGATAAACAAAGACGAGCACACAGGAGGACAAGACTAATTATATTATAGAAAAATTTGTCTTAATTTCATGATGCAGTGCATGCCTTCTGACAGGAAAGGAACATTTTATCTAAGCTGTTTGTTTTCTCAAATAATTAATATATAATGTCAATGTCAAAGCAACATGCCAGAGTAACTAAGAACAGGCAACATGATTTTACACTTAAATTTCTCTGGTAGGTTTTGTTTTCTAATTTAATAAGAAAGTCCACATGTTGGGCCGCAGGTGGCGCTGGAGGTCCATATATGTGTGCAGGACAGGTGGAAGAGGCTGCCTTTTGGTGCTGTAGTACAGACATGTGATAATGAAGATATATGGATAGATGTACTATATTGATCCCGTGAGGGAAATTGTTTTGTTGCAGCAGCACAATCAATAAAAAATAACCACAAATATAAAATGAAGAGCAGAAGTGTCGATCTGAAGAACAAGTCTCTGGATATAATAATAATAATAGGAAATAAAATAGAAAATAGCAATAATAACAGAATACAAAATGGCATTGAATCATGTACAATATTATGTATGATATAAACAATATGTACAGATGATAGTGCATATTGAGCTGTTATACAGAGTTAAAGGATGGCATTATGGAGTGAGATGGAATGAAAGTGTCGTTCAAAAACTACAAAAGGGAAAGGGGAATTCATTTGGGGGAGTTCAGGTGCATAGTCAGACGAAGAGACGAAAAGCATTTCTACTTCATATCATGAATGAAAGAACTCCAGGACAAATCTAAAAGTGTTTGCATTACACTTATCTGATATAAAGCCAGACCGTGATTCATCAGTTATAGAGGCCATGGTTGTTGTACATGTTTTGGAAAGATAAGAGCTGGTAAACTATAAAACAGAATTCGGTGGCATCAACTAATCTTTCATCATATATATTATTGATCTAAAGTAACTTCAACTTTATAGTTTAGATTTTCCGACCCATTTAAGAACTTATAAACACGGCTTCTTCTGACTTATATTTATGGTTTGAATGAATGCACTGCAAAGTGTTCGGTTGGAGCCTCATACCTGTATTACGCCCACACAGGTGTTTACCTTTATGCTTCTATTTATTCTTCTCAGGCGTGTGAAGGATCTGCTCGGCGGACGCCCCTTCACTGACCTGTTGGTATTGTTACGCCTTCTATCATTCCTAGTGTGTGGTGACATGTAATTCAACTTCCACCTAAGCAGAGGTCTAATCAACAAGGCTTGTCTCTGTTGCTTTTGTTGTTTATGTGCTGTTGAGGTTTAGTACACTCTTTAAAATGTAGCTATATATATATACATTCAGTAAATGTATATATATATAGGCCTATATATTTCTTTATATTATAATTGTCATCATGCAATATTCATAAAGTGCTTTTGCAATACTGTATTTCGTTTTCAATAAAGCTATTTGAATATGAAAATTGTGAATTAATTCCATATCTGACTATGTTGAAATTACACAAGGAAGCCCAGTTTGGGGGCTCCATAATTCTGAGCCCAAAATTAAGATGATCGCATTTTGTGTTTTAAGAGATTTGCAGCAAAGAATGACCCCAAGCAACAATTAAAAAAAACTATAAGAGACTTTCCATTATTTGGCTGGCAGGTGGCGCTGGAAGTCCGCATATGTTAAGGGTGGTGGAGGAAGCCGCCTGTTGGTGCTGTTCTGGGGCATGTGGCTCAGAGGAATGGGGCCGTCTTCCTCTCCCTGACCCCGGCCCGTCGAGGAAAAAACCGACCGAGCGGCAAAAGGGCTGGGGATGCACGACGGGAGAGAAGAAACACGGCTTCACAGGCGAAAAAACAGGACTGCTGATGCTGCTAAACATGGAGTGTCTCCTCCTTTGCGGAATAAACCGAGTGTACGCTGATCTGGCCGGTCAGTGAGTTTGGGAAAGCTAAAGATTTTGCTTTTACTTTGTTATTTTTTTTTACCCGTTTGATACACACATCTGCAATGATGCGGGCTCTGGACCGGAGAAGAACCGCTGCGATTGTACTCAGCCTTTTGGGATACATTATCTCCAAAGCTGCCACCAAAACAATACCGGAGGACACCGCCTCGGAAGGTAAAGTGCTTTTAAACCTTTTTTTTTTTTTTTTTTTTGTCTGCTCGCTTTGTCCGAAAAGCTAGCTGGCTAATGGTGCCGCTAGCCAGCTAGGATGCTGATGTGACCTAAACTTAGCTAGCGTTAGCAAGTTAGCTGGTGGCGGAGAGAGCACGAAAACTTTTCTGAAATGCTTGTTATCCGGCCTGGTTTTATGCCTGGGAAGCATTTTAAACCAACTGTTTTTCAATCTCACGTTGGCACGTCTGTATAAAATACTTTGGTAGTTGTAGTGATTGAAAGCATGTCCTCATAGTGTCCAGAATAAGGCAGCAGGGGAGTCCAGCTGCTGTGATTTGTCATTTTTTACCGTCGGTACATTTCAGAAAACCCTCTTTTGTACGTGTCTGCGTGGGAAGAGACCACCTTGCTCAGGTGTCCCACAGCTAATAGATGAATAAAAACAAGCTCTAACTTCATGCTTACTCTTTGCGCTATAGCTGTAATGAATGATTGTTTGCTTTCTTGATTAATCAAGAAATAAGTCTGATACCTGGCATCATTTCCCATAGTTGACATACTCGGGTTGCTTGTTTTGTCCAACTACAGTCCTTAATCCAAAACTACTCCCTTTACTGTCATAAGAAACAGTAATTGTTAACGTTTAAAAAGTAGGAACATTTCATTTTTAACTTTTCTTTAGTTACTCGGTAAGAAAACAAACATCAAGCAATATTAGATAAACGTTGTTGATCCCACACAGGTAAATTAAAGTGTTGCAGCAGTAGAAGTACAAGAAAGTATGAAAAACTAAAATACTACACATGTTGATACACTATTGTGAGCATCTACTATACTCAAAACAAAGCATGAAAAAACAAATAAAAGACAATAAATGTTAGCAATGAAGCAATTAGCGGATCATCTGAAAATGAATCAGCAATATTGATTACTGATTAACCATTTAAGTCAATCGTTACAACAAAAATACCAAACCTCTGGTTCCAGCTTCTCCCATGTGAAGATTTGTGGCTTGTCTTTGTCTTATCTGATAGAAAACTGAATTATTATTATTATTATTATTATTATTATTATTATTATTGACTATTTTCTGGTATGTGATAGGCCAAACTATTTATCAAAAATTGCGCTTGAGCGAATAAAATTGGGTAGTTGGTAGAGTGTCTTGTGTCTGCAGATTGCAGCTACCCACAACAAGGATGTGGTGGGTGACTATATTAATTTCCCTTCCGTGTCAGAGTGTACCCTCTCACTGCAGCAGCAGGTCCATGCAAAGTTTCAAAGCCAGCATGAATCAATAATCCGTTGGCATCTCATTCAGTCGCTCACTTCAAAGCTGCCCTGTCATAGTAACCACAACAGTGGAGCCTCATCTGTTTTATCATTGGCTTTTTATCTCTCACTTGCGTGCACAGTCACATCGCAGTCCCCTGTGTGCGCTTACATGTTTGGCTGGCCTGTGTGCGGTCCCCTCACTGTGTGTTTACAGTAGAAGTATGAACGTAAACAGACAGTATTTATTGTAAAAACAACAACATTGAGATCATTGTTGAGTTAGTTGCTGATATTTGTGATTTAGATCCTGAACATCGTCTAAATTTACAACAAGCTCCGGTAAAGAATAAAGTATAATTGCTATGATAATTCACAAGATTGCGGCGCTTTAAGGTCTGTCCAGGCCTCTCTCTCTCTGCTCTCTGTTCACCCTTTCTTTCTTTCTCGCTCACTTTCTCTGGCGTTCACTTTGCCTCGGATTGACCTTCACTTGCCCCCCTGGGGGTGCGTGTTCAGGTCGATACCGAGGACTTCTCCTGGTCTGTCCAGCAGACAACACGGATGAGTGGAGCCAGGCAGACAATCTACCCGCAGATATAGATCTCCCTCACTTTAGTGCTGCCCATAATAGGCATGGCATTGCATCTCCAGTAGACAAACATTCGCTGAAGCTGGACGAGGGCTGCCAGGAAGTGGGCCAATCAAATCATATTGTCACCAGCTCACCAAGTTTGATGTTAATCACAAGATGCTGGTTTGAGTGCTAAGAGCAGGCCACTTTGGGGAGGATACAGGTCATGAGAACGCATAGTGTTTAGGGAGGGGTGAACAACCTCCTTAGCCAAAGAGCAGGACAAGTAATGGTATATAGTACAGTATGTTCACTGGAATATTTACTGAAGAAAGATGAAGAGAGTCCATTTGCTCTCAAGCCTGAAAGTGGAGACGTGATGATGTAACCTAATTGCCATGTCCCCTGCTGAGTTAATGGGATTGACCATCGCTATCTAATCTTACTTTTAATCCAGATGGGGGGAAAACAGAAGACTGAACACCTCTTGATAGCCATTTTCTTTATTTATAATGACAGATCTTTAGTTCAACAGGAGTGTGTGTTTGTATCTGCAAAGACATTTTTTAACCATAATTTAATTTGCCTCTCTGTGTTTCCACATGCTGCATGCTGTGACATGTTTTGCTATTTGTTCCTTGTCCCTGGTGATTCATAGTTTATCTCATTGACCTTTTTATTTCTCATTTTGATCCCACAACATCTTTAAAAGCTCTATTTTCATTCTTTTCATTCTTTTTCTTAAGTGCATTGCTCTCTTTTTGGTGTACATGATAAAATATAAAAACACTCTCTTACTATACATTTTTATTGTTTGTTGACTTCATTATTTCATAAACTTGTCACTTTTGAGCTGTTCAGAACTCTGCGACCAGAGCTCTTGTGCTCTTGTCACATGATTTCTGGCTCCTCTCGTACATGTGCTCCTGCTTGAGATGGTGAAAAGAACCAGTTGTGTTTGCTGTTACCGTCTTCTCACATATTCCTGTGGTTTGCTGAAGACTGGATCTTTTGTAACCAAACCAGTTCCACATTATTGTGTAATTTCCCCAGTTCGGTGACATTAAATCATTGCAGAAGAAGAGGGCGTATCGTGATGATGTCATTTTATTTTTGAAAGAGCGCCAGTCAACACTCAAATGGTGGGAAACGGCGAACAAAACGGGATGGAAATGCAGCATTTTTTGTTTCATGTGAGTTAGAATTGAGGAAGGTTATG
The DNA here is from genome assembly GCA_036023655.1 of Nannoperca australis. NCBI lineage: Eukaryota > Metazoa > Chordata > Actinopteri > Centrarchiformes > Percichthyidae > Nannoperca > Nannoperca australis. The sequence goes on from JAVQJD010021956.1 coordinate 6,543, forward strand.
GTCTCCTCTTCGCTCCACGCAGATCTAAAGTATTTCATCTGTCGCAGTTTTTCATCCGAACAGTGGAAGCTTTAGTGACACATGCTTCACATTTTCTGGATGTATTCGTAAAGTTTGTTTCATTACACTTATAAATAGACCAATTTTGCCACCACAGCCAAGCCACAATGATTAACCACTGCTTCTAATGAGCAGTGAGTGATTGCATGGCTGAAACTGTTATACTGGATGTTGTGTACCAGCACGCTTTCCACTCAGCCTCGTGTGGAAAGCATCTGTGTCCCTGTCCTCTGTTTGGGAGAACACCAAAACCCCCTCGCACACCCAATGGAGGCCAGCCATACCATGCATTTCGAGTTTGTCACACCTCCCTTTTATGGTGCAGAAGTGCTTTGCCTCCAAGCAACTTCTGATCAATACCCCAAACATGCATGAATTTAAGCCGTGGTGGGCTGTCTTCCTCTTTTGGGTTTATCTTTTTCTATTCGCATAAACACACACTACCACCCTGCTGCTTTGGCTGCTGTTGCCTGGGATAATTGGTCTGAGATTGCAGCGTTGGCCAAGCAAAACTCTCTTTGATGCCTTTTAGCCTCCATATGGTACTCAATACACGCAGATAAGGAGTCGCTACAATGAGGAGCAGTTGTAGAGGTTCAGGTTTAGCTACAGACCCTCTTCTTTTCCTGTGTGTCGGAGCAGAGAGGAGACTCCAGGACTGTTTAACAATGATGCCACCGTGGTAGTGATTTATTGGATGAGGATTGGGAGGGGACTGTTGCATTTGTCAGTCTGAAGTCTCCCAGGGGAGTTCTCTTTTTCTTTTTTAAAGTGAGCACAGCTGGTATCCCTAACAGCATATCACTGGGAGTGGGACAGGAAGTGAGGTCATGATCTCCACCAAATCTTAATGTAATGAGGAATTTTTGTCAAGGGGAAACCCAGCCTTCTTTGTGATTTGCAATCCTCTGCTACAGTCTAAATGTAATAATGGGGGGTGGATGAAGTGAAGGGTCAGAAAGCAGCCACAGGGCAGATCTTCACACCAGACCTCTCAGCGTAATGATGTGTTTTGGTTTGAGATTGACACGTTGCTCTGCCAAACCTCATCGCCCACAAAGCACCACATAACTTCCACCCATGCGAAGGTATCATTTGGTGCGGCGCTCTGTTTTGAGGTGGAGCCTGCACTCGGACTGAACTCTTACCAGATTTGTCAGTGGTTCCTCACTGACCGCAGGATCCCTGAGTGGTGGGGGGAGGGGGATTTGTCTAACCAGGAGTATGTATGTGTTACCGTGTGTGTCATAGGGGAGGCTGGGTGGGTCTGTGTGTGTGTGTGTGGGGGGGGGGAGTGGGAGTATGTTTAGGTCAAGAGAGAGGGAGGGAGAAACCCTTTCAGCCTTAATTGAAAGGTCATTGGTAAGCCAGCAGCCAATGATCAAACAGGGTTGTCGTGTGTGCAAAGACAGAGTGTGGGTTTGTGTGGATGTTAAATGAGTGTTTTTGTATGCAGTGTTTTTTGTTTTTTTTTACCATCCCTTTGGATCTCGTTACAATGGCACCTGTCAGATACATACAATGTGTGTTTGTTTTTATATATCTTTCCCCTCTGGTCCAAGGCTTCTTTAAGAGAGGGAAATGGTTCATTGTTTAAGAGAGGAAATGGGGTTGGCAAGACTTCAGGAAACGGTCAGACGGCCGTCTCTTTGTGATTGGCCAGGATGTGGAACACCATCTCTGTGGATTGGCGGCAAAGGGCCTGGCCCTGAAACAAAACCCAGTTAAAGAAATGACTGTCTTTTAGATGGCTGTAATTAAAACACCACTGTGTTTTATGTCTGTAAATCACTCCCAGAGTTGAGTCTTCACACCAACACTCAGATATATATATACACCAACTCTTGTTTGTTCACAGAGGTGACTCTGAAGGTTCACCTGAGCGATGCCAGCACTCACCAGCCCCTGGGAGGAACAACCATACAGCTCTTCGCAAACCACACGCCTGTAACCACGGAAACCTCATCAGCTGATGGCAACACCTTCCTGCGCTTCCCCTACCGCCTTGGGACACCGTTGGTCGTCACCGCAACCAAACAGGGATATGTGCCAAACTCTGTGCCCTGGAGTCCCTCTAGATTACCTGGTAGGTGTGCGTGTGCGTGTGCGTGTGTGTGTGCGTGTGCGTGTGCGTGTGCGTGTGTGTGTGTGCGTGTGCGTGTTAGAGAGAGAGGGAGATATTTTAGGATAAAAGCAGAAGTGATATCCACATTTCAATCATGAATGTTGGCTTGCAGGTTATTGATGTGTCTGTAAGTGTGAAATAGAAATAGTGTAAGGTTGTGCCAGGTGTGTGAGCTAATGATGAGTGGAGTGCTCCATTACTAATTTATTACAAAAGATGCCAAAACCCAGCTAGGGGGCTGTTTAAGCTTCCCTTTCACTAACACACACTCTCACACACACAAAATACCTCCCAAGAGCGGGGTGGGTGGGTGTGTGTGTGCGTGTGCGTACGTTGCGGCAGGGAGCTGGACTGGAGTGCATTATTATGAGCCAACAGAACGGTGGCCAATTGGATTATCACGCTTACCAGTTCTGAACAATGGAGGAGTGAAAGGAAGGAAGCAAGAGGAAAGAAGTGCCGTTTGCTGGGTCAGACGTCTGTCCTGCACAGCAGACAGGATGAAAGCTTGGCTATTAAAAATGTATAAAGATGGTTTAATGACTTGTTATGTCCGATGGTGATCAGTAAAGTGGCCAGGTAGACTGCAGTTTGCTTCTTATCCGATTGCGAATATATTCTGGCAGTTAATGTAGTGTGTACTCTTGTGCGGTTTTGTTTCTGTTCCAGTATTTTCCTCCATCAGCCTGGACCTGCTACCAGAACGAGCTGCTACTCTGATGGTGTACGAAGATATAGTGGAGATTGTTTCAGGCTTACAAGGTAAAAAAAACAAACCTTTTCAAGGTCATGAATTAACTTTTTAATCTCAATTTGTACCCAGATTTTATGTTTCCACTTACCCAAAAGTTGTTGTTTTTCAGTTGCCAGAAGACATTGATCACTGTAGTTCACAGTAAACTAGGTTTTCTACATTGCTCAGTATATATTTTAGATAAAAGAGAATAAAGAGAAAAATGGGAAGAACACACTATTGAGCTGCTGACTATGCGCCCTTTTCAAATCTCTATTTGTAAGAAAAATCAATTGTCAAAATAGTTTTTGTGCTGAAAAGATGTATCATTGATTTTCTGATTCAGATTTTCACCCATCTTTAATAACAAAAATAAACACTGATGAATTAATATTTTTGTTTTAAATAAAACTAAATAATTAACTCTAACACATACATTAAATGGCCTACTGTCGAGTAAGATCTGATAGAAGATGATGAAATATCCACCCTCCTCCGTCCACACGCACACACACACACACAATAATATAAATCATGAGTCTGTCTTTGTTAGTTGGCCTCTTTGTTAAGGTGTGTGTAATTATATTAGATAAGGCTTCCTCATTCAGGCAGAATCAATATAGTCTCTTTGTCTGCTGGGTCTTTTGTGTGTCTGTGACTGACAAGGGAGTAATTAAACGTGTCAGCTGTCCAACAATAAAAATAAAAACTTCAGACACATGAATATACAGACATCGTTAATATGTGAACCTCTTAAGTACACATTGCCTACAGCACGTGCCTGAGTGGAGTGTATTTTCTGCCCTCTGTCCGACACACTCTGTTTGTCAAGATGTTGTGAACTTGAGCGCCCAAGGGGGAGTGATAAACCTTGGCATGTGGCACGAGGAGGGAGGAGGAGGATGATACAGTATGTGCTGGAAAGTGGGGTTGTGGGTGGAGCAGTCGGAGTGAAAGGGGGATGGGCAGAGCGGTGTCCAACAGAAGGAGGAACAGATGAGGGGAGAGAATAGTGGAGGGAAAGCAAGAAGTTGAGGAAGGGGAGCACACAAAGAACAAAAACAGGGTCATTTCCTTTCACAAAAACAGAGCCACAGAAGGGAAATAACGCTCACACCTGAATTCCAAGAACAAGCCTTAGACCGAGACTTGAAAGTCGCAAGATGTGCACACACTGCAGAGCCAAAATTCACTAGAAACGCAGCGAACACTCGTATACAGCTGGATCCATGTCTCACTGCTCAGGAATGTGCACTCACGGTCGGTCCACAATGACATCACCTTGCTGAGTCCAGCTCCACGCAGTTTTTACTGTTTTGTTGCACTTCATTTATAATTTGTTAATGGCAGGCAGAGACTGGATGGGAAGCAGCGATGGGGAGAAATGAAAAGGCACCAATTAATAGCACAGCAAAATATCAGAGAGAAGAATCTCACTGGCCGAGTCCAGCGTGGCATTATATCCTCTGCATTGATCCGGAGTTACCTCCATTAAGCCTAATTTGATGGCTGATTTTATACAAAGGCATTTGGCGAAAAAGAGGAGTAGAAAATTGCATTGTAAAACATTGCGAAACAACAGTGTTCCTGATGGACTGTTGCTGTCAGTTGAAAACCTTGTAACTGGATTTTCTTTTTTCAAATTTCTCCATTGAATTTAATAAGAAAATGTTAAAGTTGAATTGTTCTTTGTTTTATATTTGTACACATTTTTTGTTGTGTGGCTTGTCTTACAACTCTGACATGTACATTTTACATTTTTACATACAGAACAATTGCACAGTCTACCTACACACACACACAGGGCCAATATACACTTTCACATATTTCCATTTCTCTATTTTTCTAATCCTGAGCTTTAATTACCTTTTAGAATTCTAATTCTGAATTGCACAGTCTCAAGAGTATACCATTTAACAAATAAAACCTTGAATGTAAACTCGTGAATAAATAAATATATATAGGAATATAAATGCTTAGTCTACTAATCAATACTTCCTTAGCTTGTCTTTGGCATTCAGCCTCTAGCCTCTTTGTTCCTACTGAAGATAATTATATACACTTATTTACTGAAACACCTGGGCACTGTTTTTCAGTTGTAGATTGACACATTTGGTGCTCCAGTGAGTGTTTAACACAAGCAATGGTTTTGGTCTTTTCCAGACATTTGTTAACAATAAGAAATCACCAGCCTCATACTTGAAGATGTATGAAAGAAATCTGGTGTTGCATCCTAGAATATCTTGCACATCAAACAATCTAAAGAAGCACCTAATGTTGGTGTTATTTAAACCACAGATCAATCGGACTCAAAATTATTGATACCATTTTTTTGAGAATATTATGCTTTAATTAGAGAGCGAACAGTAAAGAGATGGAAATGAGGAGAATAATAATAATAAATAATAATATTAAAGATTGAGACAAATGTGCAGAAAAAACCTCATGGCATGATGGTCTAAGATGCATACCAATTAATTGCAACGTTCCTAGTTTTATTTCGGCTTGTGCCTGTGAGCGTCACCCCCCTCTCCCCATGCAGCCTGTCTAGCTCAACCATCAACTACAGAAGAAAAAAAAAATCTAAAACTAAAAAGGAAGACTGGAGCGCCGTTCAACATGTCCATGGTTTCTGACATCTATCTGTCACTCCTCAAGGTTTCAGGCGTCAGCCCAGTGTTCATTTCCAGCGCCGAGCTCTGAGTCTTCCCTCCAACACGTCCTACGCCAACCTAACTGCTCTGCTTACCGTGGCCAGCACCCCCTTGCACATCCAGCACTTTCCCCACCTGCAGGTCCTCAGCAGCAACGGCACAGGTGAGGCTCCAACTCTCGGAGGGTAACGGCACAAAGAAGTTTAAGACTCAACCGTGGAAATAGAACCAGGGCGAGTCGGGGCACAGATGACGGGGGGGGGGCTGCTGAAAGGGGGTGGGGAGTGAAGAGAAGAAGCAGCAGTACAACAGGGAGCTTCTACTCTACAGAGGCATCTCTGTCTGACCTCCTGAAACACAGTAACCCGTGTGTGTGTGCGTGCACACGCTCTAACACAAGCCCTGTGCTTGCACGCTTTCAGGCAGTCTCATCTATGTCGTGTGTGTGTGTGTTGTATGAATTTGTGCCCTTTCTCCTTCAGCTTCAATACCCCTCAAAAGCCCCCCTCCCCACAGCATGTACCTTCTCCCTCCAGGCAACACGAGCATACTTGTGCTTTGTGACACTTTCCACCCTCAGCCTCTGGTTTTTCACTCCCCACCCTGTTTCCTTCTTTCCCGTCTTTCCCTTGTTTTCTTTCCTGTCTGTCTTTCCCCTGACAACTCTCCTTTTATCTATGCTTTTTTTTATGTTTTTCCCCGCCCGCTGTCTGCTCCTTTCACGCCCCCCCCTGTTCTCACCCCCTTTCCTTTTTTGCTGCGTTTTCCTCTCTTACACTCTCCCGCTTCTCTCACAGGGACTGAGAAGAGGTTCGAGTTGACTCCTGTAGCAGCCATCTCTGTTCACTTATTGGCCAGCGATGGAGTTGAGCTGCAGGTGAATGAGCCAATCACGGTCTCTGTCCCCCTGCCGGCTGACAGTGGCTTGAAGGAAAATGATCATATTCCTGCTTGGAGATTTGACGCACGCTTGGGTATGTACTGACACAAAAGCTTTTCTGACATTCTAAGCATAAAATGTTCTGGGATCTCCGAAAAATAACCTCTACCCTTTAGAAGTGCAGTGCTGTCATATATTTCTATGCAAATGAAACCAACTTCCAAGGGTGAATGATTTTTTTTAATATCACAATTGGAGCATTAATACAAACCACGTGCATGGTTCACACAGTGCTGCCACTTGTAGCTGTGTGTCAGAGTGATGAATGCATTTATTCATAAGGTCATAAAAAAAATGACCGGCATTTGGCGTCACATTTTTCTGCAAATCAAAACACAAATACTGCTTCTCATCACAAGATTGGACCGTGGATGCATAATCTGCTGGAGCTCAGCTAAATCCTAAACTGAACTAAACAATAGCAAAGGGCTCTGCGGTGCTGGCTCATGCAGCAGAAGCCCTTCAAGCCTCTCTGGATCCACTGATTTATTTCAGCAACCTTGAATCTGTGTTGTCAGACGTCCCAACACGCCCAGTTCTTCTTGTTGGGCAGGCTGAGCTGAAAGACAATGATTAGATCATCAGTTGAGTCAGACGTGTCTGCACTACGAAACTTCTCTGTACTTTCGTGTCACATTTCCAGATCTACTGTATCTCCACGTTATGTTTGTGCTGTGCCAGTGCAGTAGAAAGTTCTGTCTGGATTATAATTCATCTGGTGGGGAAAATAAAGGTACTGGGTTATTTGAAGTCAATTAATCACTAATCTGCAGCCATTGGTCACTTGTCAGCCGCAGAAATAGCACTGTGCAGCACTGCACTATCATCAATTTTTAAGTTGATATGGCAAATTTGTTAGGAAACAATTGTACAAATGTACACATCCAGCAGACACGGAGCAACAGTAACCTTAAGTGTGTTTGAGAGCTGTGTTTGAGTTCAATATTCACTCTCTTTCATCTCTGTGTTTGTTCTCCACCAACTCCTGAGAAAGATATCTGGTTCTTTAGCTGCTAAATGCTCCACTTTGTTCTCTGACTAGTTGCTAACTGTGTTTGTATGTTGCTTGGTGCCGGCAGTGGGTTCATCTGAGCTTTTATGCTTAAAAAAAGTTGCCAGACCAAAGCAACGGCTGAAAGACACCGAGACTCTATAGAGCTGCGGGCAACTGAAGACTTCTTGGTGGGTCGATAAACGGCCCATTATAATTAGTAGAATATAAAAACAAATAATTTCAGCTGCTTTAAGCCAGACATGAAAATAAGTCAGCTTCTCAGATGTGAATATTTGCTGATTATTTCGTCTTCTGTGACAGTAAATTGAATGCCTTTGGGTTTAGGACTTTTGAATATGTCATGATTGATTAGTTGAGTTTCATCTCCTTAAACCATTCAAACTTGTCAGCAGATTGTCTAATAGTCTTGTCCATAATGTTATTTAGGAACATATTTTCCTGTCATATCCATTTGACTCAAATACAAGGAAATCCCTTTATTAGATGACACGTTTTCCAAACATGTTCTTGTCAACTAGAAAAGAAAGCTGCAAGAAGCGGAAAATTGTAGTTGCCCAATAGACTGAAGCCCCAGCAGTCCGCATGTTGAGTCAGACTACATGAACATTACTGTAGGAGCGAGTATTTCCACAACAGAAGCCCGGACCCCACTCCAGGCTATATCTAGTGTTCCTTAGCAACCAGCCAAATAAATAACACAACATAAAGCCCCGTGTGCGTGTGCGTGTGCGTGTGCGTGTGTGTGTGCGTGCGCGCGCCTTTTGGGTGAATACTTCAGGCTAATAAAAGCGCCCTCACAAAGAAACAAGTTTTGTTTACAAAGTGCACAAATGGATGACAGACACACACACAAAAACCTGTTTCTCTTGTATAACTGGCAACTTCTCTTATTTATTGATACATGTTAATGGAGCATGGAGGGGAAATGTTGTCATTTCCAAACAGATCAAGTTCACCCGGTATGCGTCATTTGTAAACAGACGCACCTTCATCCTGAGAGGAGTTTGGTGATGCAAATAAGGGGGGGCTTCCTCAAAAGAACAGACTCCTATTGACATTACATGAATGGGCCAGAAGCCGATAATATAGAGACTGTATTGACATTATAAATGTTTGCATTGTGTCGGCGCAGTGGCTGGACTCTCTTAGGTGTGTTGTATGTAAGCGTGGGAACGGAGTCATTAAATGTCAGTATTAAACAGGTCAGTCAGACACAGAGAGAGAGGAATCCCCTGTGGAAACAATCAGACAGATCCAGGGTGAATCTGGGCAGGGCTGGGCACAGGCCTGTGTGTGTGTGCGTGTGCGCGTGGGTGTGTGAGAGGTGCTGAGTCACACAGCCTCTCTCATTTCTCTTTGCTTCTATTTCTTGGGCCTTTTCCCTTATCTCTCCTTCCATCCCTCCTCTATGTCTGCTCTTGTTTCCTCTCCTTGTTATGTTTTTCCCCCCTTTCCAGGCTCATATATATTTGTCTTTCCTCTCTGAATATCCTCTCCTTCTCTTTTTGTTTCCTCCCTCCTGAAGATCAATACAGATTCCTGACTACTTGATGTTGTATAACTGCAGATCAACATAGAAACAAAGTAGCTCTTGGCCATGCTAGCTTTGAGAGCCAAAGGAGGGGAAGTGTGAAGGCACTACTGAATGTTTCCTCTTGGAGCAGATTTGCTGTGAGCCAATCAATCCGTGCCTTTGGCTTTGTTGTGGTTTTTGGTACTGCTGGAGCTGCTATTGTGCTCCTTCATAGGTTCCCAGTGACATTTGACTGAGCATGCTGCCTCCCTGTGGGTGAGTTAAGTACTGCCAAAACACTCTCCTCCGTCACACTGCTGAGCGTGAATCTGTGTTTTACCAGCTATTAATCAGGTTAAAAAGTCTTGAGAAGCATTAAATTCAGTTTCCTAAAAGGTATTAGAATATATCAAATGTCTTACATTTAATTTACTACAGTTTTACCCAGTAATGTTGATTTTATACAATCATTTTTGAGTCTGATTGCAGGCTGTCTAGAGACATTACAAACTAAAAGTGAGATTGTTTTTAAAGTGCTGGAGTCTGTTCAATCCTTTTTTTGGTGGAGTTTCGGTCCGCACGGCCAGTCCTGCTGCAAATACTGTCACTACTGCTAGCTACAGTAGCTAGGAAGCTCATAGTCTCATAATGGGCAAGTGTCAATTTTAGCAAAAACTTACATGAATTAATCATTTTTAATTGACTAATCCAGCCACCCATTCTATGCCGCCTCTCCGGGTCCAAGTTGCATTCATTTCATTGATTTTATCATTGGGAGTTATTGTTATATAATGCTGGGAAGTACTGAAAAAACTCATAATAAATCTTTCTAGGCTATATTGTCCCTACTTGTTTTTCATCATACTTTCATGCTTTGGTAGGCACGACTGTTAATACAGGTATTAAATTAAAGTGTATGTGGTATTAAAAAGGTCTTCACTTTCAAAAACCATGTGAATTGAGATTACTTCTGTCATATTAACAAATTCTTAGGCCTTAAACATAAATAATTGAATCTAAACGTAGCTAAGTAGAGTGCTGCTCTGTGTATGCCAAGTTAATGAGAGTCAGGCGGAGTTTGCTGCAGGCCTTTGTAGCTAATGCACTCTGTGTAGGTGTCTCTAATACAGAATCATTGTTGTGAAATTTTATTTCAAGCTCTGCGGTTGTGTGTGTGTGCAGGTGCCTGGATAAAAAGCAGTTGGGGTCATGTGCAGAGGGACGGCAACCAGCTCAGTCTGACCTACATTGCTCCGCAGCTGGGATACTGGGTGGCCGCCATGTCCCCACTACACTCAGGTGAGAAACTGCTTTGACACAGATTATATTTACAGTAAAATAACGCACATTTTGGCAAATGTGTTCTCACACACTGTATGTAGAGAGTGTTGCATAAACCTTTCTTTATGAGCTCATCTTTTTATTCTGTTCCCCACCTCTTGTTTGGCCCAACAGGTCCAGTTTTTGCGAAGGACATCAGCACGTACCACACCGTGTTTCTGTTAGCTATACTGGGAGGCATGGCTCTCATCCTGCTCTGCCTGCTCTGCCTCCTGTTGTACTACTGCAGGTGTGTGAAACACCTTCCACCACAATATGTCCCGTAAAGTTGACGGATTTGTCTCCAAAATGAGGAAACTGAGGCAACACAATAATAATAGTCAGTTCTTATGACTGGTTATGTGGAAAGTGTGAATGTTCATACAGTTAACATTAACATAACGAGTCCATTTAAAGGGGTCGCTGTCTTTTTCTGCATGTGGCTCATCCTCGTTATCCATTTATTCATTCTTCAGGTGTGATATCGGTCCCAAATAAATCCACATTCACATGGAAAGTGGTTTATGGCATTACGTTAGCTGCAAGATTTGCAGATGATTTGAAAATGTTAAGATGTTTGATTAATTAAATGTAAACATAACCGGCTGCTTCTGCGCAAGTACTCAGGTACCAGTGCTCTACAGCATATATAAACACACAGGGAATTCTGTTTAAGTGCCTGTAAATGTCACAATATTTGTGCAGGGAACAAGCATTTAAAGTCAAACAGATTCCTCTGATTGAATCATAACCTCTGCCGTGTCTCTGTGCTGTCCAGGCGCCGCTGTTTGAAGCCTCGAGGGTCTCACCGCAAGCTCACACTGTCCTCTGGTCTGGACAGCAGTAAGAGGGACCAAGCCACCTCCATGTCCCACCTGAACCTCATCAGCAACGAGGTCTGTCCGACTTGCAGAGAACGGTTCAATCACTTGAGAAAGTACTTATCTTTAGAGTTTAAACCTGGGTGGCTTGGTTCAAGCTCTCTGCGTCAGGGAATATCTGCCTAGCTGAGTAGTTGCTAAGCATGAAATTAAACCCCTCCAAGTTGCATGGAAGTGTAGTTGAACCCTTCATCTAACATTACTGTGGTGGGCAGAAAAAGGAAAAAATAAACTACGAAGAATCAATACTTTTGAAAGACGTCTCTCTTATTTTGTCTGTGATCCAATTACTTTGTTAAACCTGATGTTATTCTTGGTTTGTATCTGCATTGTATCTTGATTTACATTGAGTATATTTATAAAGTTTCTAACACTTCAATATTTTATTGTCTTTAGGTGGAACTTGTTTCCACAGCGGCTGAGCCCGACATGACAACGCCAATGCTGAAGCCTTTCTCATACGAGCACCAAGACAATCAACGTCAACACAGCGTAATCCATCACAGCAAACACAGCCGCTCCTCTCTCGGCAACAGCCACCACGGCTCATCTCTTGGCAATCTGACGCCTCGCAGCAGAGACTACCGGCAGTCTGTGGAGACATTCCAATTAAAGGCTGCCCTTTCATCCGGAACAGATCGGGGCTACCGTCAATCATACACCTCCGTCTGCTCATCCAGCAACCCCATTTCAGATGCACTGTCGTCGGCCAATCACGGTCAGGTGTCTGCCAACCATCTGAGCAGCGTTGGGATTGTTGATTGCATCTCCCCTTCCTCTCCTCCTCACTCCCCCATTCGAGGGGAGGGGTGTGAGTGCAGAGCTCCTGAATACCTTCTGTCCCGCTCTGTGGACCACCTGGAGCGCCCCAGTCCTCCGTTGCTATCCCGGCCCGGCCAGCTGCTCTGCTGCGGCTCTGTGGACCTGCTGAGCGGAGGAGAAGGCTATCCGAGGGTGCGTCCGACGCTGGTGATCCCAGCACACTACATGCGCCTGCCTGGGGAGCACCCTCTGTCTGGTCAGGCCCTCCTGCTGCAGACTGACCAGCAGAGTGATTTGGAGACCATCCAGGCTGAGCTCAATGCCTCACATTCCCAGCAGCCCCTGGGGCAAACCCCCACTGAGTGCACTCCAGGCCCCACCAAGCAAGTCGACAGAGAAGGGCGCGGCCTGTCAGAGTCTCTGTCTATTCCAGCAGCACTTGGGGAAACGGGTCTAGTGGAAATAAACAGTGAGGACACCTTGTTGGCTGAAAAGACTTTAATGGAGCTAAGAGGAGGGAAGCCTCTGCCTCACCCGCGAGCCTGGTTTGTCTCACTTGATGGACGCTCCAACGCTCACATTCGCCACTCCTACATCGACCTGCAGCGGGCGGGCTGCCATGGTAACACGCCAGGTGGAGGAGGTCAGCAAGCTAGCGGTGGGAGGCGTGGCAATGGCAACGATGCCAGTCTGGACTCCGGTGTGGACCTGAACGAGCCAAGAGCGGGCCGCAGGGGGAGAGACAGAGAGCGGGAGGAAAGAAAGATTGAGAAAGACAGGTCGAAGGGCACAACGCCAGCCATGGTCTACACTCAGCTGGTATATGTGGATGATCTGGATGGGGGAGGCAGCGAGGAGGAGACGCCCAAGTGCAGCCCGCAGGACAATAAAACGGGAGCCATCCTGTCAGACAAAGCGGAGGGTCACAGAGGGGATCAGGGGCAGCAGGATGCGGAGGGGAAAAGAGTAGAGGGGGTACAAATACAAGAGGAACCGCCCTCACTTTCCTCCTCATCCCCTCCTCCGCTGCCAACACCAGAGGGAGAGACTTTCAGGACTGATCACGCACTGCTGTCAGTATCTACTGAAGATGATGATGATACAGCACATGAGGATGGAGAGGAGGAGGAGAAGAAGAGTCCCTGGCAGAGGAGAGAGGAGCGACCCCTGCTGGCCTTGAACCTTAAATGATCCACATTTGACCACTTAAAGGATAGGTTCACACTTTTTCTCAGTAGAATACTCATATGCACATATGCACATTGAAAGCGTTTTGGGTCGCTGGTTTAAAATTATACTCCTTTCTCAGAGTCATAAGTCAGTTACATCTAAACACACAGACACAATAAATTCAGTGTGACTTCCTGATATCATTATATCAAATCATCCATCGTGAATAAACATCCATAAATTTGCTTTGATTTCGTAGCGAAAAGATGCTCCAGACCTTGCCTGACAATTATCATGTTTTTAAGCTTTCTTCGGTATGAAAATAATCCAGTGATAATTGTCTGTACATGCATGGATATCTGGAAACGGAAACTGCCAATAGCTAATAGTTACTCCAAAAGTTAACTCGGTTTCAACTTTTCGCCGGCCGCTGTGTTTTTCGCGGCACCCCCTGTGGCCCGCACCACCGCAGCCTGAACAAATCTGCGTTTTCACCGCAAAACCCGATTGTATGTGAATTCTGCCTAACTTTGCTTGTCTAACCCGAGACAGAATTATCTTCAGCTGAACTTTAAAAAGCATTTTTATACAGAACGAGGACAATGGATTGTCCCCCATCTCTTCCATTGAAATCACTTAAGGAAGGGATCTCTGCTAGTGTAGACAGGATCAACAATCACAGCGACCAACACTTTTAAATTGTACATATGGGCCTGTCAGTTTTGTTTTGAGCCTCTCCTTTAACCGTGACTCCATCTCTGAGCAGACCATAACGTGAAGGATATGATCGTTTAAATTGAAGCCCTTTGTTTTTCTTAATGTAGCACTGAGAAAATCTTTCAGCACTGGGATCCCTTCAAGTCCAGTACATGAAGGGATGGTTCATATCCTTCATGAACTTACAGGACCCCCTTTATGAAATGACCACTGTTATCTTCCACTTTGTCATCCTCGTGACACTACATGAACAGACCACTCATTAGGCACGATATACACATTGCCTAAGGGAGACAAACAGACTTTGGAGGCAAGAAATTAGAATATTTTATGCACAACAAATATATGCCTTTTTTTTTTTTATAAATATCATAAAGAAACTGATAGTAGAAACAGATGATGGGTGGTTCTCACAAATGAAAGACTACAGAAACCTTTTCTTTTTCTTGAGCCATATTGGCCTCAGTCCACTGAAACACTACGCTTTAAAGTGAGATTATAACCCTAATTTAGCCACGCTGACGCTGAGATTGTGGAGCATCTGTGCAAAATGTGGCAAGTGATTCTACTCTTTTTCATAGTCTGTTAGGAAATTAAGCGTGTTTCTGCACAAGAATCACCCCTGGCATGAACATATAAATCCTGTACTTTGAATATGTTGCCGTATGGGTGTTTACATGATCTACACAGGGGATGAAGTGTTTGGACTGAAGAAATCAAACCACTATCCGCACTGCAACATAATCAGATAATGTGACACACCACTATGCTTGTGGTTAAGGATATAATACCACTACGAAACTGTAGTCCCACCCAAAATACTTGTGAGGTGTAATAATATGAAGGGTTTTGTAACTGAACCACTGACTGACTGGCATATTTTTGCTCTTAAGGCTATGCATCACTTTTATACGGCTGCTTGAGATGCCTTTTTTGTAATTTGAATCACTTTGATTTTAATTGCCAACATGAAGTATTTTACCTGAAAATAGGCTATTTTTTATTTCTTCCAATATGTTAAGGGCTTCTCTTTTTCACTCGCCTTATTGTTTAGAGCTACAAAAACAGACTGCGTACGTTTTACCTGAAACCAAACAATTTTTGCATGCTGTCTTTCGCCTTCATTTATTTTCCATTTCCTCATGTTCCAAGTGCCTTTGAACAACCTGATTCTGCAACGGATTTGTGGAACAGATAACCTTATTTATTTCTCACCTTCTTTTGCCTTCAGCTTCCCTCCTCTCTACCTCAGCCCTCCCTTTCTCTCCCACTTGTGAAAGAAAGCATGCAGTAAACTTTCCTCAGCACTAGCGTATTACAAGCTACACTGCAGACATCTCAGAAAATGTCTACCAGCTGCTGCAATCATAAAATCTTCTACAGTAATCAGCAAGGCACCAATCTCTTTCAGATTAAGCAGTTAAGGATTTGCCGAAGTGTTCAGTGTAGCACCGGGATATATAAAGCTGTGTGTGATTGTATGTGAAGCTACACTGCAGGTCATTTCAGTGCATTTTCTTGTTTTTGTGTTTTTGGAGGGTGAATGTTTGTTTCGAATGTGTTTATGTACACCTGCGTGGTGGTAGTGTTAATCTGTGATGCTGCTGGCCGTTAGTTTTTGTTGTCCGACTGCGTGTCAACGTGAGGGCGCTGAGAAACAATCAACATAGACCCACTCAAGGTTCATATAGTCATAGCAATCATTACAGTGTGTATAGTTATTTCATTTCCTCTACCTGGTTAAAATTGTGTGAGTTGGTGTTATGAATGGCCTCTTCTCTTTTAGTATCCCACAGCAACCTCCACTTCTAGGGTGGAGCTGCAATACAGCATCCTGAGTGTGTAACTTGGTTGCTTGCATTATATTTGAAGCCTATTATTCTGAATAAACAGCCAAACTGGAATGATTTGTGTGTGTGTGTGTGTTTGTATAATTGAACAAATACGAAAGAAATTATTTTTAGCCTGAGGGGTTTTATTTCCTCAATTTATTTATAAAATATTATCAAAAAGTTCACATTCAATCACAAACTACCTTTTTATTCTGATTGATTCTTCTGTAGGAACCCTCTCCTGATGGAAGATTGTCAGGAAAATATCAATTATCAGTTTCCTTTTAACGAAGCTGGATTAACACCAGGGCAAAGCAAGCAACTGTTCTGGGGCACAAGATCCTCATGTTTTTGCATAAAAAAATTATGAAAATGGTAGCCATTAACTTTCCAGTCGGCTACTTAATTATTTGACTAACCGTTTCATTTGTGCTTGTATATAATGTTGGGTAATTTAATTTAAAATAATACATTTTATAAGCTCTTCGTATGTTTTGTATGCAAACACCTTAATATGTACAGTAACTAAAACTGCCAAATAATTGTAATAAAGTAAAAAGTACAATATTTACCTGTAGTGGAAAGTAACAAGAATAGAAAAGACTCCAGTACATCAAAATTGTACTTGAGTAAATGTACGTTATACTACATTCCACCACTGTTAAATTGTGCTCACGTGGTGCATATTGCTGAATAAAGTTGTGTTTGATGAAATAACCACCAACTGACACATGGACAACTAAAATAATTTAGTTTCCTTGGTGGACAACTCTGATACTGTTAGTAGCGAGAGTTCTGCTTATCTTAAAGTTAGTTAACGGTTTCATTTGGGCACCACTGGACTGTATTTCACGTTAAAAGCTGGGAGTTTAGCTCTGTTTTCCCTCCATTGGCCTCTAGGCGGTGCGGTTTCCTTCGGCATTTTCTTTGTTTTTCCATCTCCTCGCCCGTTGCCCGTGATCTCTATCATACGGTGGCTGGCAAATTTTTTTTAAAGCATTTTTTATGATGGCGGAGGACAGTGAATCCGCGGCCAGTCAGCAGAGCCTGGAGCTAGATGACCAGGACACCTGCGGGATAGACGGAGACAACGAAGAGGAGAATGAGCATATGCAAGGGTGAGGATGGCCTGTCCGGTCTGGTTGGGAAACGCAGTAACGTTGTTTGAGGCAGCCCGTTTGTGCGCTGCCCGTTTGTGTGTGTGCTCCGTCGGGAATAGCTAGCGCAGTTCGCTAACGTTAGCCGACACAAACACAGCCAGGCGGTTTGCTACAAGGCCGTCATTTCAAGCTGGTAACCACAGCGGAAGTGCCGATTTAAAACCTTTTTGGGCATTGTCATCTTTCTTGTATCAACCGTGTGTGCCTTCTTGTACAAATGTATACTCTTAGCTAGCGTCCTGACTGAATGACATGATGGCAGCTAACCGCTCAGACAAACCGTTAGTTAGGTAACGTTAGGTTAGCTCAGCTGTCACTCGTTGCTATGGTAGCTAACGTTAGCTTTCTGCTGCTGTGGTTGTGTGTGTTTGTCAAGAAGAGTCAAATCTGAGTCAAATAAAGTCACCCCCCCCCCCTGTTTAGTGATGTGCTGAGCGTTTGTGTTCGTATCTGTAGGAGTCCCGGGGGTGATTTGGGGGCCAAGAGGAAGAAGAAGAAGCAGAAGAGGAAGAAAGAGAAGCCAAGCTCTGGGGGAGCCAAGTCTGACTCTGCCTCCGACTCTCAAGAGATCAAGGTGCGGTGGTGACCCGTTGAAATGTGCACAGACCTTTTCATGGCAGGGGCTAAAATCAAAAACCATAATTCACTAACTTAATGGAGCCACGTGTCGGCCCAACTACTGGGACTAGGTGAGGGGAAACGCAGAATAGTCCTTTGGCACATAAGCAACTCAAGAAAACCCTGTTTGTTTCCCATCAGTGTGAGTGGGTCAGTAGGAGTTATCCAACCCTGGCCTAGACTCATGGCCTATAATAACCCTAGAGTCACAGAGGTAACTGTAATTACCATGGTAGTGGCTTCTAGCCAAAACAACCTTGAAACACTACATTTCCATTGACATTACTATCCCAGTTATATTTTTGCCCATGTACATGTCATATACTGGTTTAGAAAACCGGGACAAACCCCTATCCTGGTTTTGAGAAACATGAATCCTGTATGCTACCAGGAGCACTGCGATAACCATCCAGGTCTTTTATCACTACCTGTCATGTGGGCAGGAGCTTCCTCTGCTTGAGTTACGTGAGTAGTCAGTCAATTAAAACAAGAAAACACACAATGATAAACAATCTAACGATGATCTACACACTGAAATGAAAGTGTAAGTCTGACAATAGTGTAGAAGATACATTTACATTGTTGCTCTTGTCTTTCATTTCTGTTCAGGCAGAACTGGCCAGATAATATATAGAGACTTTGTGAGGGAAAGGTTCATTCATGTTTTCTACGTGCTTAAGGCCCACTGTCTTTGTCCTTATTTGTGTATATGTCCCTTCTCTATGTATAGAACCCTGGCTTGCCCATTCAGAAGCTGCAGGACATCCAAAGAGCCATGGAGCTGCTGTCCTGCCAGAGTCCAGCAAAGAGCATCGACGAGGCAACCAAGCACAAGTACCAGTTCTGGGACACCCAGCCCGTGCCGAAGCTAAGTAAGTTCTTACTCAATTAGAGCCAGAAAGAACATTGTTTAGTTAATTTACATCCAATTTGAATTGTGCTGCAAAATAGTCCATGTCATGTATACGCTCTTATGTTTAACCCTTGTGCTACCCTGTGGAGAAGACACTGGGTCAAGACAATGGGCCACTGGGTCAATATGACCTGGCAAGGTAGCACAAGGGTTAAGAGGAAAAGGCATTTGTGTCTTCATAAGCTGTGAGCGATTATCATTCATTAGCCATTGGCCAATGGATGTTTATGGATATTGTTAAATGTTGCATCCCTAACTCAAACAGTATTAATTAAAGCTGTCAGCAGAAGCTCATTAACACCCTTCTTGAACACTGTTCCTTTAGTGCCATCTACTGGTTTTATTTCGTCACATCCTGTTTCAGTGTCACAAAAAAAACCATGTCAGCTGTGAAGTTCAGTGGGGGTCCAGGCATACTCACTTGGCATGCTTCGTGGCATTAGATGAACCTGTTTCCATGACAACCATTGGCCAAAGATGATGGCTGCGCAGGTGGGCTGGTGCCACGGGCTTGCCTGGTCAACAGAAGACGATTTTACAAATTGTCAGCAGTTTTGTGGTTTTCCCAATTTTAAAAACGCATGTGGGTTTGTTGTTGGCTCAGGATCGGTGTCACCTAAGCAAAATGCAAGAACAGGACATTTATAGGTCCGTTGGAAATGCGGTGATTGGAGAATTGTTTCAAATCGCTGACAAAAGCTGTGCTATTTCTGCAGATGAGGTGGTGACGAGTCATGGGCCGATAGAAGCAGACAAAGAAAACATTAGACAGGAGCCATATTCCTTACCTCAAGGCTTTATGTGGGACACTCTGGATCTCAGCAATGCAGATGTCGTAAGTTCAGACACTTAAATATAGACGATAAATTAATTGGGGCTGCAGTTAACAGTTATTTTCATAATGAAATTAACCTGCTGATTGTTTTCTTGATTAGTTGTTTGGTCTAAAAATATCATAAAACAGTTTTCTTTAAAAAGGGGAAAAAAGAAATCAGTTTCCTAGAGGTGACATCATCAAATGTCTTGTTTTGTCCAACATTCAGAAATATTAAATGTAATTGACTCATCAAATCGTCCACTAATTGAGTAATCATTACTGCAGCCATGAAATACATTTTGTATTAAAACATTTTTTTTTACACAAAATAAATTGTTAATGAATTGTTTCTTTTTCAGCTGAAGGAGTTGTACACGTTGTTAAATGAGAATTACGTGGAGGATGATGACAACATGTTCAGATTTGATTATTCACCAAACTTTCTCAAATGGTAAGCTTTCAGTTCTGATTTTATTTTATTTTTTGTATTACCGTACAGATGTTTAATCCGCTGTCTCCCGCTAAACATTTCCGTCCCTCCCAGGGCTCTGCGTCCACCTGGCTGGCTACCACAGTGGCACTGTGGCGTGAGAGTGTCCTCAAATAAGAAGCTTGTTGGCTTCATCAGTGCCATCCCTGCAGATATACGCATCTACGACACGTGAGCACTCATAAGTGATCCTATGCATTTGGAGCAGAGCAGTGACGTGAGTCATTAGAAACCCTTTTACTTTAATGCACAAGTCATCTCCTTTCCTTCTGCCACTCCAGACTGAAGAGGATGGTTGAAATCAACTTCCTGTGTGTCCATAAGAAGCTGCGTTCAAAGCGTGTTGCTCCAGTGCTAATCAGAGAGATCACACGGAGGGTGAACTTAGAAGGAATATTTCAGGCAGTATACACAGCAGGAGTGGTACTGCCTAAACCTGTGTCCACATGCAGGTATGCTGTGCACTATTCAAACATGTAACACGTAGGACATTGTGTCAGAAAGTCAATTAAAACCAATACTCCTTAACTCATAACTTTTTTTTTTTCCCTCTTTGTGCACGTCAGGTATTGGCATCGTTCTCTGAACCCCAGAAAGCTTGTGGAGGTTAAATTCTCCCACCTGAGCAGAAACATGACGCTGCAAAGAACCATGAAACTCTACAGACTACCAGATGTAAACACTTAAACGTGTCAGCCCTAGATCTCTTTACATTTCTTAATAATGGCAGGAACTTACATCGACTTTTTTTCTCTTGCTCTCCACAACTCCTTATAGAGCACCAAGACCCCGGGTCTGCGGCTGATGGAGAGGCGTGACCTCCGCCAGGTCACGGAGCTGCTACAGAAATACCTGAGACGTTTCCAACTTGCACCTTCTATGGGAGAAGAGGAGGTGGCTCACTGGTTCTTGCCGCAGGACAACATAATTGACACTTATGTAGTAGAGGTATCTGGAATCAGTTTCTATCCTCAAGATAATGGCAGCCTGTCTGTTGGTTCTTCTATCTGTTTAAACAGCAGCTGTGCCTCTCTCTTCTCAGGGTGCCGCTGGTGTACTGACAGATTTCGCTAGTTTCTATACTCTGCCCTCAACCGTGATGCATCACCCTCTCCATAGGAGCCTGAAGGCTGCTTACTCTTTTTACAATGTTCATACACAAACCCCACTACTGGACTTAATGAATGATGCACTGATCCTGGCCAAACTGGTAATGTTATTCTCAAATAATGAATTAATCAAATAATTAAACTGCTCTATGGTACCATCTGTTAACTAATAAATAAATCATTCTTGAACAGTTCAAGCTCAAACCAAACTTTTCATAGATCTCCCTGCTACTGTATGAGTCATCATTTAGTTTGTGATTTCTTATTCTGTGTGTTTAACAGAAAGGTTTCGATGTGTTCAATGCCTTGGATCTAATGGAGAATAAGGTGTTCCTGGAGAAGCTTAAGTTTGGCATAGGAGATGGAGATCTGCAGTATTACCTCTACAACTGGAAATGTCCCCCTATGGACCCTGACAAGGTCAGCAGCATGATTCGTCTGAGCTAACGGTCAACTGTTAGCATGCTAACTAAATTAGCATTTACAGTCCTTCAAAGTGTGACCCAATTATGAGACGAAGTAGGTCCTAGGTTTATTTTGTAGACATTATTAGTAGTGCAAGTTGTCTGTATTCAACATATCTGTTTGATATCAAACCTCAGCTTGTTATGCCGTAGGCCTCTGCAAGTTGCACAATCAAATTAAGTCGACTAAAATGCTGTAGTCAAGCAGATTAGTTGTAGCCCACAAAGGCTCAGTTGTGAAAAATCACTTAATACACTGAAAAAAGACTATTTGAGGGGCATATTAGCAGTACTGCATGTCTATAGAATGATTCTTTTTATTTAGATAGCTCCAGTTTAGGTTCTTTGTAACTACTAGCTAGTTTCAAACTGATTCAACAAACTGCACCAGTAAAACTGTCTTCGATAGTAAATAATTTAATGTGAAAATCCGTTGTTTCCTTAGCAACGCATTGTTACATAAAACTTTACTGCCTATGCTTTGTAAACATAGGTATGACTTTGTTTTATTCATATATGCATACATTTAAAAATCTTTGTGTTAAGAGTAAGTGGAAAAAATATCAGATTAAGCTAACCTAACCGACAGGATTTGCTAATTTAGTCAAAATGATTAGCATAATCTTTTGTCATTTGAGTTATTTATTAAATGTAATTTAAAATCTTCACAGTTTACATCATCTGATACATTACTTGACCAATGTCATATCAAATTTGTCAACAATAATACCTTTTACTCCTCAGTCTAAAGCGATCACATATTAGCATGCTAATGTTAGCTTTGTTAGTTACCTACTGGTTCAGTTAGCTAACAGAATCTGCACCTGGCAGATAGTTTTGTGTAAATATTTATTCAAAACCAATCAGTAGCTTGATTGTTGCTGTCCATTTAAATTTATTGATATGTAAGAAAACAGAGTTTCAACTAAACTTCAGTATTTATTTTACAAAATGTTTGTATTCTTTTTGTCAAAACTCCTCTAACAGCAGGTTACCCACTTGTTATTCAGGTTGGCCTCGTACTTCAGTAGCGGGTTTCTTTACGGATGCTACACAAACACTGATCAAGAGGTCTTCAGCGAGCTCTGGCTTTTCCTTACCTGAACATACAGGTAGCCCAAGCTAGACAATGAGAACTACAACAGTAAAACCAACCTGGAGACTGGGCGGCGGTTCACCCGTCATCAAGAACATTTTCAGCTCACCTGGAGGTGAAAACTCTTAAATCATCAACATCCTGAATGTGAAGTCATGCTATGCCTGAGATACTCATACAGTACAATGCTCCTGACATGCACACTCACATTTAAAACACACAAGTTTGACATAAAAGAGGATGCCTTGACATTGTGAATTTTGTTCAGTTCTTCTTCCTGAGCAGAAACCTCGTTACAAGGGACTGGCATGTCATTTAACATGTCATGTATGTAAATGATAATCAACACATAAACATGACTGCAACACAAAAACGACTAGTTATTGTGTTCTCGCTGCAGCTGCACACTTGCAGTATAAGAGCGTCCGAAAGACGGTTAAGAGTTATTCTTCCCGTCCCGTCTCATTTTGTGGTCAGAAGTTTCTCTGTTGGCTGTTTTGGGCCTCAGTAGAATTAGAAATGCTAAGATCATGTTTCTGTGATAGCTGACGTATAAGCTGACGGAAGAACCCCCCCCCCAAGCATTCTGGACAAAAATATCATCTGAACTCTTAAATGAAAAAAATGTTCACACGCAGAAACACAAACATTGTCAAATAACACACATACACAAAAAGTATATCTTCATGGAAGGACTCATACAACTGGTGCATTGATATACATGTTCTTTTTTTTGTTAAAAAGATATAGTTACCTGTACATTTAAAGCCAGATCATATTTATTCCTGTAGTGTGAGTTTGGGGTTTGGGAGGGCTGATCCAAAGTATTTTCCTCATAAGTAGTGTATTGCAGACGATGGGGGTCTACGTGGTTTTTGATGAAGAATGTATTGCATCAATGAAGCACAATTTTTGAGTTCCTAATCGAGCAAAACTGTCTTTTTTTTGTTTTGTTTTTAAGGGTCAGATTTCAAAACAGATGGGTTGCCGTACATACTGAACAACCTTGGTTTTTACAAAGGATGTGAGCTGTTTTTCACGTTATGAACCTGTTTCTAGAGTTGATATTTTTAGCAGAACATTTAAACCACATGCGGTTATTCACTCATGCCGATCTTTTGTAGTAACAAACGCAGCTTAGGGTCATCCCTCATGTGAACGGTGTGCTATCCAGTTAGCAAGGCTGTGAAATTAGAGGCAAAAGTAATGGGATCTGAAAAAGATTAAGGATGACATGCTCAGTGCACAAACAGGGCAGTTAGAATTACGGCACCATGACCGGACAACACAAAAATACCAATTAAACTACAGCCCGGGTGGATTTGATTTAGATCTTGAGTTTTCTCTACTCTCGGTTCCTGTCTAGAGACAGTTTTATAGCATGAAAATGGCTTACTTACTTTGAAAGAGATGTTCTCGGTTAAGTCATGTTTAAAGCAGCACGTTTTGTTAAATTAGTCATTGCCACTCAGAGAAACTTTCACTTATTACTCTCAGTAGCCTGTTGCAAAGCAGTGAAGAAGATGCCCCTGTAAAACAGCGGATTGGCCAGAAGTACAGCACTGGGCTTGTAAACATTTCTCTTTATCAATGCATATGTAACCATCAGTTTCCTCACATGCTGTAGGATGTTACATGTGTCCTTAGTCAAACTCTGTTAAATAAAAGGAGAAGTGAGCACAACATTCAAAGTATGTGGGGAATAATTTAACATGTATTCGGAGTACGGTGGCTGAATAAACAAAAACCTGTTTCAGTAACCACATCAATTTGAAATTTGAGCTTTTCCTGTTTTTCCAGGTCTACTTTTGACTTCCTTGCATTTGTTTTTTAATGGTACTGTATTTGTGTGTCTGAAAAATATACTGTGGGTCAGTTTTTTAGTGTGTTGTGCAGCTAAATGCGTGAAATTCTTTGAACAGTTCTGATATTTATAATTGTACTTTGCAAAATGTCTTAAGGCATAATTCCTGTTCTTTTTCTTTCCGGTATTTACCTAAACTTTCCAGTTAAATAGGCAACTTCAAAGCTGATTTGTGAGGGTTTGGAGTATTTGGCATTTACTATGCTCAACTGAGCAGGATGAGGATCTTTGATGAAAACCCGTTGCGCTGCTGGTGTACTTGGAAGGTTAAAAACTTTTTCAAATTGTCTTTCTGCTCCGAGTTTACTTTGTTTGATGTTCCTGTTCATGTGGCTCTGCATAACTTTGAAACGTAGAGGCTGCTGCCATTTTTGTAATTCATTTTTCTGTATGTGATGACATTTTCCTCTCATCCCTTTATTATATTAGCAAGAAAAGGACAACCAATGGACAGTCAGTGCTTCAGGGGTTCTTGTTTTATTTTTACCATTGAAAGGTTGAATGAGTTACATTCACCAAGACGGATGATACTGGCATTAATTTACCACTGAAACTGGGTTATTGAGTCAACGGTGTGCCTCGCGGGATTTAGTTGTTACAGATGTGTTGCCTGCAGCTGTGTGAATGAACTTTGAGCATGTCAGTTCCGCTGCTGTGATGATGTTAGCGTTGATGTTACTAGCCACACCCTTTAGTGAGAACTCAACCCGAAGTACCTGCCTTATTTAAAAGATGTATTTTTTTCTTTTTTTAAATTAAGACTTTGGGGGCGGGTGGTACTTTTGAACAACATACAGCTTTCTCTTACTGAAGAACAATATTTTTATTCAAATCCATTGTAAGCTGTGAAAAAGCTGAAGAACTTGTACCAGCATCATTCAGACATGACCCCATGCAAATCTGTTTCAACACACACACACACACACACACGCCAGCTATACCAGCATGGATATTTGATTGAATAAACTCACTTTAAAAAGGAACACGAGTAATGCACTTCTTTTTAACACAGAGGGGGAAATATTTGTTTCCTTTAGTTGTGTTGATCATAGACCATGAAGATATACACCGATCAGCCGCGACATTATGACCACTGACAGGTGAAGTGAAAAACATTGATTATCTCATTGCAATGGCACCTGTCAGTGGGTGGCATCTATTAGGCAGCAAATGAACATTTTGTTCTCAAAGTTGATGTGTTGGAAGCAGAAAAAATGGGCACGTGTAAGGATGTGAGCGACTTTGCCAAGGGCCAAATTGTGATGGCTAGACAACGGAGTCCGAGCATCTCACTATGGGAAATAGACAGGCCAGCAGAGGGTCCTGCCATTCATGTGGATGTTACTTTGACACGTACCACCTACCTAAACATTGATGCAGACCAAGTACACCCCTTCATTAAAACAGTATTCCCTAATGGCAGTGGCCTCTTTCAGCAGGATAATGCGCCCCGCCACACTGCAAAAGTGGTTCAGGTCTGGACTGAAGAACATAACGAGTTCAACGTGTTGACTTGGCCTTTAATTCAGAAACACCTAAACAAATATAAATTTAAATACCCTATGTTATGCCTGTTTTTGATGATATTTCACTTAGAAAATAAATTTAAAGGATCAAACCAGGGTCCTAATACATTTTAACCAAGTTATTATGTCATGTAAACTGCAGGCCATCCTCCAAACCATCTCATGCTTAATAAAGATTTTCCTACCCCTTCCTGCATGCAGCCACTGGTTTCCATTCATCTCAGTAGAGTATGAGGACAGAGACTTGGTTTAGAAAGGTAGCCCATTCCACCTACTTCAATTTTTGACAATATTTAATTCATATTTTTCAGTTGTAATGGACGGTTGACTTTGAAAGTTAGTCACCTGCTTAATGCAATAAAGTGAAAATAATGAATGTGTCAAAGGGCCCATGTTGACATCTTTAAATTGCTTGTTTTGTGCTAACAGTCCAAAAGCCAGCACATCTTCACACTGGAGAAGCTGAAACCAGAGAATCTTCTGTCAATCGACTAATTGATAGTTTCAGATCTAGTTCACTTTAATGAATTTTGGATTCATGCAGCTGCCCAAAATGTCAGGGAAAAAATCATTCACAAAACTCAAAACTGATATTCTAAGTTTATGTAATTGATGGGGCTAAAACCTTCAAAAAAAGATTACAATCCTTCAAATGAAACAGTCTGAATGAAACGTGTCTCATGTCCACATTAAGGCCTGTGACAAAGGGGTCAGAAGACGTTGCCTCATTTTAATTACTCAAAAGCCAAAAAGAAATCCCAATGGAAACCACAGAGCTGAAACATGCAAAAAGAAATAAATAGAAATGGTCCTTTTAACATCTAGGCAGAGTTTCTGGTTCATTCGACTGGCTATGACTTCCCCTCTCTTTTTCTTTTCTTTTCGGGGTTAGCAACTATTTTCTTCACTTTGAGAGGCTGCAGAGTGCAGGAGGAGGTTGACTCTGTGACCTCTGATTCACTCTCAAGTTTCCTTTTCTGGCCCTTCTCGCCAGCTTCCTCCTCCTCTTCCCTGTCAACGGGGTCCTCGGGTGGTACACTGGGTGCTGCGCCTTGCAGCCATGCAACATTCAGTGAAGGCACTCTGGGTGTAATGGCATCAATAGTGTCAGTGAACGCCTCGTCATCTTTGGAGGCACACCGCCTGAAGCCCAGCGCGAGGACACTTTTCAGCCCCAGTGTCTCCGACACGCTCTCGCTGAGCCGGGGCACCTGGCAGGCCGGCACACCTCTCGTTGCGCTCAGTGCCATCAGGTGATTCGTCATGTGTTTCGGCTTGACGGACTTGCACACGAGCAGCAGTTTGAGCTCATTCCTCTCCAGAGCTTTGGTGACCTCATTGATGCCTATGGCCAGCTGTCTTCTGGCTGCCACATCTGTCCAGCCCTTTGTGGGAGAATCCTGCACATGCGCGTCCTCGCTCACCCGGGGAACGGCTTCTGATGTAGCAGCAGGTTTCTGGTCTCTCTTTTTCTTCCACGGGCGAAACACTTTCACCTCTTTCTTCTCAAGACCCGTGGAAACCAGCTTGTCCTTCAGGGTTGTTAAGATGAAGTGCATGTCTTCTTGGGGAAGTGGGTTCCATTTTGGAGTAAATGGTGAAGCGAAGGAGGTCTTGGTTTGAATATGCCTTTTGCCTTCCTTTTTGATTTCCTTTTTAAATGGTTTCCCTGCAGTGGCCATACCTCCGCTGAAATTAAGACAAAAACCTTGTAGTAAACAAGAAAAACATTTACATAACAAGGGAATCTAATCAATATCAGACATATTTGACAAACAAGAGTGGAACTTAGTTACTTTACCTGGTTTTTAATCCAGCAATCTCGCTTTTTATCAGTCTAACAACACGGGGAGACCACAGGGTGCCGCCATTTTGTTTAAATTGAAATAACTTTATTTAAAAATGCCCACAGCGCCGACCAGCGTTCAATGGACAGAGCGACATTCATGGCTCAATTTCATCATTTTATAACGGAGTCACCGAAAACATTTGTGAAAAAATGTCAAGCCTTGTAATGATACTTATGTAAACGTACATAGCTTAAGTATTAATAGAAGAATCGTTGTATAGTATAGTAGTTATAGTATTAAAGTAGAAGTAGCTATTTTGCAGAAAATGTATTAAATACATTATTATATTGGATTATTAGCTATAACTGATGCGTTCATGGGTACTTACGTGGTACTTACGTGGTTGATGTTTCGCTGATTGAAACAACTGTTTATTGTAGTAGTAGTAGTAGTAGTAGTAGTTTATAACAAATATTTTACAAGATAAACACGTTTTTTATGTAAACTCTGCAAAGTAACTGCAGCTCAGACGTGTGTGTGTAAGTGTGTGTGTGTGTGTGAGAGAGAGAGGGTGACAGCCAGGCAGCCAATCAGCTCCTCAGCGAGTCTGCTCCCTCCCTCCTCCTGTCTTTGGCCGGCGATATTGCACCGATCAGCTGTGCTGCAATTACAGCTGCGCAAAGACGTCCAGCCGACAGGGAAAATACATTCAGGTTATCTGAACAACGGGGCGGCTGCAACGAACATGTCTAATCAGGTAAATACGAAACACTTTTGTTGTCATGTTATTCAGCAGGACACCGGAAATGCACGGATATGAAATGAATATCGGTTGTAGCGGTTCACGCCATCCAGCCTACTGTATGTGGCGTCATCCATGGTGTGAGATGTGTTAATGTAAGAAAAACGAGTCTAAACACATGGCTTATTTATTTTATTATTTATCTGTGGTCCTTCTGGTGCTACAGATGCAGTTAACTTATTGTGAGCAGATTGCTCTACAAAAAGAGACGCACACGAAAATATCATTATGCAGGGTTATGAATAACAAACAGGATCTGGCTCTAATTGACTTGAGAACATGAATAAAATCAAATAAAAGCTTTAATAATTGACTGGCCCATGTAATACCCTCGTGGCTAATAGTTAAGGTTTTGAGATTAATATTTGTAGCATTATACATAGTTTTATTATACATTCCTACGCTGAGAGTTTGGGGTTTTAGGGTTTCCTATGATCTATAACGATCTGTTCTGCAATGTCCCAGATCTTTTGTAGATTATTCAAGTAGGCACAAGAGCATTAGCACCTCGAATAAAACCCCATTGTTTGCCTCCAACTTGTGCAACAATAGGTTTCCCAGGCTCTGCTCCATGACTAGAATACTATGCTCAGATTTCTCATTCGGTGTTGTCTGTAATGCAGATTCTCATATTCTGTGATAACTTTACACTCCCACTGCACCAAATCCCTTTGACTGATCAATCTGTCTGACTTAGCAAAGAGCAGAAAAACGACTAATGGTCATTGCTTTCCTTGCAAACATAATGGCTACGCTGTGAACAACTTATCAGAAAAACAGAGAGTGACTTTGCTGGTTCTTTTCTGACCTGCAGGCAGAGTTTGACAAGACTGCAGAGGATGTTAGGAAAGTGAAGACGAGGCCCACAGACCAGGAGCTGCTGGACCTGTATGGCCTTTATAAGCAGGCAGTCTTTGGAGACATTAACACCGGTATGACTTGCTGTAGTAAAATAGAATCTCTTCGCTGCGACGTTGCCTAAATTCCCTCCTCTGTGTGTGCTATTACAATTGTAGATAAACCGGGAATGATGGACCTGAAAGGAAAAGCCAAGTGGGAGGCCTGGAACTCCAGCAAAGGTAACAAGTTAAAAATGCATGTAGGTGTAAAATATGAGGCTTGTTACTTGGTATCAGCTGTGATTTAATGTGTAATTCTGATGATCTTATATGTATCAGTAAGACC
The DNA here is from genome assembly GCA_036023655.1 of Nannoperca australis. Lineage (NCBI taxonomy): Eukaryota > Metazoa > Chordata > Actinopteri > Centrarchiformes > Percichthyidae > Nannoperca > Nannoperca australis. Next base: position 36,099 of record JAVQJD010021956.1, read on the forward strand.
GAGAGTCTTAAGAGCTGACCGACCGTGCCATCCTTTACAACCAAGCTGATAGAAGCTGATATTGGCTAACAACAGCAACACATTCATAGCCCATATTGTGTTTTTGTATTTATATACTCTTTCAGGAATGTCCAAGGACGACGCCATGTCAGCCTACATTACACTTGCAAAGGAAGTCATGAGCAAATATGGCTAATCTTGCATACAACTGAAGAATGAATACAAAAAACGACAACAGTCTACTAACTCAATTACCAAAACAACACTGCTGTCTATATAAAAGGTAGCCTTCTGCTTTCAGAGGATAAAATGTGATTTAATATTTGCTGTGATGTATTTTTATGGTTTGTCTTTTTTACATAGATTGTTGTCATTAATTTATACAATTTAACATCTTCAATGCATCCTTTAAGGTTAGAAATGTTACATTTGCTAATTTATATTTTACCCAATTCATGTAGTTATTTGTTTTAATCCACATGTCCTCAGCAATACTGTATACTTCTGCACTTTGAAAACAGGACTAACTACATTTCGTCAAATGTGATCACATTTTGAAAATTAAACCTCTTTCTGAAATATTGGTTGTTGTTGTTGTTGTTGTTGTTATTTAATGTGTATAAATGAAGTGGACAAAACAATAGAAACACCTGTCAGTGTAACACAATACGATTCAACAGCACCACAAACTGCAGCTTCCAAAAGGACCATACAGGTGATTCTGGGAAAAAGGGTAGAAGAAAATGTAACATTACACCCATCATGAGGATTTATTGCAGGACTGTTGTATTAGACTGCGTTCGTTTTAGCTAAAGGTACCTGATAAACTGGCAAATGAGTGTGTTTTGCTCAGAACAAGGACAGTAGAGTCTGCAGCTCAGAAACACACCATTAATGTCATTAATTCAGTGATCGAACTAGGTCAAGTGCATGGCTGCGCACGCGCAGTAAGATCTTCCGGCCTGGCACCGGGACCGCCGTTCAGTGGGGTAAAGGTGAAGAGCTGCTGCATCTGCTGCAGACAACAACACACAGAACCACCTCACAGCCCAGTTTAAAGATATTGCTGCTTTACGCGGATGCTGTAAGCTAAAGCCAACACATCCTGAAGAAGGTGAGCTGACAGGTTTAACCTAACGCTACATGTCAAACATTGTTGTTGATACAGCGTTAAGTTAGCCAATAACCACAGGCGAGACAGGCTAATACACTGTAACAGCTTAATGTTTCTAACGTTAGCTAGCTAGTTTACTGGAAACCTTTGGGTCCTTTATAGATTAATAACGTTAAGCGACTTGAAACTCTTAATTTTCTGACTGACGAGTAACAGCTTACTGTAAACGTTCGTTTGAATGAATAACAAACGAGTAAAAACACAAATTTTTGATGTGAGTGATTTAAATAAGCTGGTTAATAACTTACTGAGCCAAGTTTCACTAAATATTTATCGAAACTTGTGGTCGTAAAGGGAGTTAATGAATTAACAATGCTTTGATACAGATGTCAACATAAAATGCTAAACAGATTAATAGCTCTTTGTGTATACTTGCTCAGGGATCATGTGGTGGAAGAAGTACTTAGATTTTTTACTTAAGTAAAAGTACCAGTGCCACAGTGCAGAAATACTCTGTTACAAGTAAAAGTCCTGCATTCAAAAGTACGTAAGTAGTAGCATCAAAAGTATTGAAAGTATTAAAAGTACTTTATGTTGAATGTCCCATTTCCAAATATAATATAATTGGATTATAATTATGCATTGCATAATGTGTAGGCATCACCTTAATGTTGCAGCCGGTAAAGATGGAGCTAATTTTAACAATCGTACATGCTACTGAGTAGCTTAATGGATAATACTCATCACAGTAATCACTATAATAATAATCACTGCAATACGTCACAAGTATTGCAAGACTACTACAAGTGTTTGTTTTATAATTGTATCAGCTGTTGGTCCATTCTGAAGAAAAAAATTCTAAAGATCAACTTTACACATTAAAAGGCAATATCAGCCTCTTCTTCACGTGAGTGTAACATGTGTTTGATATTACAGGGGAAGAAATGGCTAATCATTTGTCAGAGTTTCTGCCAGAGCGGACCTTCCAGCACCAAAACAGCCTGCCACCCCTGCCTGTGCCGTCACTAGAGATTAGCCTTTTCAAGTACTTGGATGCAGGTAGGACTGTAGCTTTGTACAACTTGCTGAGTTACTGAGTTTCAGGTTTATTATTTTTATTTACCAATGCGAATATATACATACCCATAAATGCTTTAAAATAATAATACAATTCGACATGGCCCAAACTGCTCACTGCTCCTACTTCTATTTGTCTTTATGTAAATATTTAACGATGAGATACAATGTTATTCTGTAATTTTGCCCTTTAGCCTTCTGACCTTGACTACTCCTAAAGATTGGTACAATAGAGCACAATAGGGTCTTGTAAGTGTTGAAAAAGACTGAAATTTAAATTACGCAATGGCATTCATCAGTATACCTCCGCTTGTCTCCCCCGAACACCTTGATTAGAGGTGTTGTCGTTTCTATTTACCACAAGTCAAATTCAGTAGGTCTTTAATTCTGAATATGATAAAGGAAACATACAAGTGTGTCAATAAGTGTTGTGATTTTGTGTTTCATATTAATTGTATATGTAGGCATTTTGTACTTTTGCACAAGCTGAAATAAATCCACATTTTTCACAACAGAAGATTCTTAATGTTCACAATGACCAGAAGCTGGTGCCCTTGCTTGACAGACTGACTCATTTTGTATTGCTGTTTTTTCCATCAGTTCACCCATTTGCATCTGAGACAGAGTTTAAGGCTACAACGGACATTGTGAAGAAATTTCAAGAGGGTGTTGGCAAGGAGCTGCAACTGAAACTACTGCAGAGAGCCAGGACAAAGAGAAACTGGGTGTGTTAATGGGCTGTAAATGTGACAGATATCCTCATTATGTATATGTGTATGTTTTACTTAACATTTAACTCTTATTTTTTTATTCCCCAGTTGGAAGAATGGTGGTTAGACACTGCATATCTGGAGGTCCGCATCCCCTCTCAGCTGAATGTGAACTTTGCCGGCCCGGCGCCCTACCTGGAGCACTGCTGGCCTCCTGCAGAGGGAACTCATCTGCAGAGGGCCAGTATTAACACATGGCATACACTACAGTACTGGAACCTCATCCGCACGTAAGACGCGTTCACACATTTTAACAAGCTGTATATATGTATACATATATATGTAGTTTTCTGTTTTTATTCTCCCTCTTGCATGTTTTAGGGAGAAGCTGGCTCCTCAGAAAGCAGGCAAAACACCATTAGACATGGACCAGTTCAGAATGCTTTTCTGCACCTGCAAAGTTCCTGGAGTGAAGAAGGACACCATTCGTAACTACTTCAAGACCGGTAGAATAAACTCGGCTGTTATATAATATCTTCAGACACACCTGCATAAACTTTAACCCGCGTTCTCCACTTGCATATCTCCGTTATTTAAGTGCATGTTGTGCTGTCTCACAGAGCGTGAAGGTCCGTGCCCCTCCCATTTGGTGGTGATTTGTCGTGGACGGATCTTCACATTTGACGCAGTCTGTGACGGACAGATCCTCACTCCTCCAGAACTACTCAGGTAGAGATTACATGTACAAACACAACGCCCAAGAATAAAAACCAAACATGAAACCTAGCACCCGAGAGAACCGACGTCTTGTTGAGGGGTTGAAACCATGAATCAACTGCCGCTGACGCTGCTAATTAAACTTTTGATAAAACGTGGAGGAATGTTATTTTACCACTTGGATTGAAATATTTAGCATTGCACTAATTAGCCCAAAATGTTCTCTATGCTTTTGAGTAACATGGCTCCTCGTGTCTTAGCTCCTCCCCAAAGGGCTGCGAGAGAGAGAGATGTGAGGAGACGCAAGGTCGGAGGAAATATTTTATCCAGATGAATTGTATAATATTGTATAATAACTTGTATAATATGTAGAAATACTCAATAAAGTAGACAACTTTCTTCATTTTTTTTCATTCACGATTTGGATTAAACACGCCTAATAATTTGATTTATAAACATTAATAATGTTTCCATGGGTAGGTTGTCAAATCTACAGTACTGCAATCATGCAATGGTGCATGATCTGAAACTGCAGCTGTTGAAAAGTATAAAAATCTGTGAATTCAGTTTACTCAACAATTGCTTCAGAAGGTATTAAAAAATCTTAAATTAAACTTTCAGAAATCTTAAATATTTTCACCTGTTGTAGGTAGTAGTTTTAGGTACAACATTTTTTTGTGTCATGCAGGACTTTGTTCAATCCTTTTTTGTGGAGTTTTAGTCAGCACCGTCAGTCCTGTGGCAAACGCTGTCACTGCTGCTTGTTACAGTAGCTAGGACGCTCATTGTCTCATAATAGTCAGCATAAACTTAAATGAATGAATCACTTTTAATCCATTTAATGCTTCTTGTTTTGTGTGTGTGTGTTAACCTGTATAGGCAGCTGAGCTATGTGAAAGAGCGCTGTGAGAGAGAGCAAGAGGGAGACGGCGTGGCTGCCCTCACCTCAGAGGAGAGGACTCTCTGGGCGAAGGTAGGGGTGCTCAAGTTTGGAGACTTTGGTGTGGACTACATTTGTGAAAGAATTCTCATGCTTGCGGCTCAGTACTGTCAGCACTGAACTGTTCACTGTCTCTGCAGGCCCGGGAGCATCTCATAAGCATTGATCCACACAATAAGACCATCCTGGAGACCATCCAGAGCAGCCTGTTCATCATATCTCTGGATGAAACCAAACCCTACTCCACTCCGGAGAACTACACGAATGTAGGGGCTGCACAAATTTAAATTATTTATAATTTCATGACTTCATCTTTACTGGCTAAAAGAAAAAGAGTTGTGTGTCTGATTGTGTGACTTTGCAATTCTGAACACAGATTACCCTCGAAGCCCTTACAGGCAACCCCACCATCCGCTGGGGCGACAAATCGTACAATTCACTCGTGTTCTCTGACGGCACCTTTGGATCCACTTGTGATGTGAGTTTGTGTGTGTGTGTGTGTGTGTGTCACACTAGAGGAGTTTAGAGACACACTGCAAAAGTGACACGTTTTTAGATTCAAGATTGTAATGTTGCTCGTCTTGCTGTCCGGGATAGTTTCTGTCCAAAAGCAAAGCATCCTACCATGTGAAAACGCCAAAACATAATTCTTAAGGGTTTAAAAATAATAGTTTCAAAACTCCAATCAAATTGTTTTGCAGCATGCACCATTTGATGCCATGGTACTGGTGTCTATGTGCTGGTATCTGGACCAGCAAATTGCAGCTACAGAAGGCAAATGGAAGGTAAACATAGACTATTACTTGATTCTGTACATAAATTGAAATAGTTCAAAATGTAAAATCTGATTGGTCTAATCCTTTTTAGGGCTCAGATGCAGTCAGACCCACACCTCTTCCTGAGGAGCTGGTGTTTACGGTGGACGAAAAAGTCCGGAGTGACATCAGCCACGCCAAACAGCAGTACCTGGAGTCGGTGAGCCAATGTTCAACACCGAAATATGTGGAAAAAAAAAAAGAAAGCCTGATGCGTGTCCATATTTACAGCTGTGTGACTGTCCACTCTGTCACTGGTTTTACAGACACAGGACCTACAGGTTGTGTGTTATGCCTTCACAGCGTTTGGAAAAGCAACCATCAAACAGAAGAAGCTTCACCCAGACACCTTTGTTCAACTAGCAATGCAGCTGGCCTACTACAGGATGCACAAAAAGTATGGACTGGTGAAACATGTGACCACGCCTCTGCTGATGTTTGACGTCTAAGAAGTAAATCACCCTGAATGTCTTTTCATGTCCCTCTCAGGCCAGGAAGTTGTTACGAGACAGCAATGACTCGCAAGTTCTACCACGGCAGGACGGAGACGATGCGACCGTGCACCCAGCAGGCTGTGAAGTGGTGTCAAGCCATGACGGACCCCACGTGCGATGTGAGTGTGTGTCTGAAACCGCGCACAGTGGCAAAATCGCTCAAACTCTAACATTTGACATGCTACATATGTTTCTGTCAGGTTAATGCCAAGAGGACAGCCATGCTGTTGGCCTTCAATAAACACAACAATCTGATGGCTGAAGCGCAGGAAGGAAAAGGTTAGTTTGCTTTACATACTGTACATGTATTTGCTTGATATTTCTACACATTAATAATAATCAATGAGTTATTGCACTCTATATAAACAATTCATGATTTCAAATATTACAAAGAAGAAACACATTTGTTGGGCCTGAAGGATGTGAACAGTTTTTGTTTGGTTTCAAGAAAACTCCACAGAGCAGTAATATATGTAGTAACCATGTACATAGTCAACAACAGTAAAAGTGAAAGAACAATGCAATGCTGCTTTAACTGTTGTATTAGCAACATATTTGCCTCAGACAGCCAGTATGATGGCTAGCTTGGTTAGCATTAAACTGATAGCAGGACAACTGTATTAACGAATCACAAAAAACAGCTATAATATAAAAGAGTACATAATCATTTAACAGTTCGTGTTATGTTTGTAACGTTGTTCCCAGGTTTTGACAGGCATCTTCTAGGGCTCTATCTTATCGCCAAAGAGGAGGGACATCCCACTCCAGAGCTCTTCATGGATCCCCTTTATGCAAAGAGGTACTATTTGCATCTGTAAAGCTAATTTATTTCTTTGAAACTGTGTTTAAACTGGTTCTATCACTGTGTACCTGTTGGTAGGTTTTATCCAATAATACAATCACATACTATGTTTTGTAAAACTACTGTGTTTGATCTGTGTTTGTGTCTGCAGTGGTGGTGGTGGTAACTTTGTGCTGTCGTCCAGTCTGGTGGGCTACACCACAGTTCTGGGGGCCGTGGCTCCCATGGTGCACCACGGCTATGGCTTTTTCTACCGCATCAGAGATGACAGGTAGGCAGACAGGACATAAGGCTGTTTCTTCTAAAAACCTTTTGCTCCAACTGCCATGATTTCTGAGTGAGGTGTTAAAAGTTTATAATAATTACCGTAACATTTTACAATACAAACATTTTGGGCAGATCAAACCATTTAAAAACACTGGGTGTATTTTAAAATGGTCACTACTCTACTACCCTTTCCTAGTACCTGAAAAGATTTTCAGAGATAATGAATATGTTCATTAGTGTCATTAGTACAATTTTCACCATCATTAGGAAATACGTTTTATATTTACCAATTTGTACTTAAAATAAAAAATTCAGTTAGCAGTTAAAAGTTTGCTATTGTGTGTACCTCCACTGCATTTTCAACTGCAATCAAATCCACACTACGCTTTCTTCTTTTCCCTCCAGGATTGTGGTCTCCGTCTCAGCGTGGAAATCTTGCCGTCAGACAGACGCGGGGTCACTGTTTAACAGCTTCAGTAGCTCCATGCACGATATGCTCCACCTGGCCACAACATCTCAGCTATGAGTTCTCACACGAGCAAACAGAGTAGCTAAACACAGGCTAATTTACCTTTTACCTCTCAGCACGTCTGAACATTAATGCATAGTTCACAAACCCTCAGTCCATAGCCGACAGCTATTGATAGTCATGTTTGTTTTCAGCACAGATCAATGCAAAGGTACAGAATCAGTGCGTGTGTGTACCTTCTTTTAGGTGCATGTATTTTTTCTGACTCTGATTTTCATGATTCTGGTGTGAATGTTATTGTGTATGTATGGTTTTAAATCCTCACAGTATTGATCCACAATTAAGCTAAGCTTATGCTGTTCTAAGGTAGATGGTTGTTGAAAATAACTTCTGGCTGCTTTCAGTGTTGGCCTTAGATTTAGCTGCGAAAATAAAAGGCATTCCAATTGAACGTATAGAAATAACGTTAAGATACAAATGATCTTCCTTGTTTTATCTTTTGGGTCCGTCTCCCTATAAAAATCTACAGAAATATGCAACAACAGTACTCAACTGTTAAAGTTGGACTAAAATAACAATTAATATTTTTCTAAGAAATCAGTACATTTTTTCTTGTTATTGGTGTTTGTTTTGACTTGTGACGGTCAAAACTGTACACAACAAAAAGAAGAAATTAAAGTTCCATTTACTTTTCTGCAGTGCCCCGTAGCGGCATTAAGTGTTCTCAGAAGGGCGTGGATTTTTGGTTACTTACTGTCGATACTAGAATTTGATTGGCGCAGTATTTGTGTGGGCGCGGACTATTATTGGCTAAATATCAACTTCCAAAAGCCACACATGCAGTTAAAGGATGGGTTCACAACTTCTCAAGTCTGTCTTAAAACAACTTGCACAGAAAAAGGAATGTAGCTCCAGCTTTATCTTTATTTTGAAAAACTGAAAAATATACACAATAATGGTATCAACATTGTGTATATTTCCTTACTATAATTCAAATTTCAATTTGACAAAAAGCTTTTTGTGAACTAAAGGGTTTCCTTTCAGTCTACTGAGGTTCTGTACACTGTTTGTATTACTTCAGTATATCAACGAAACTGTTGGTTTGCTGTTTGTTGCATCATTCTTTGAGCCAAAACCTGACTAACTTGGTCACTGCACCTTATGGGTTCTGCACGAGATGCAGCGTTCCTTTATTTGTACACCCATGTCTGTCAAGTTAAAGATGACTGAATGTTCACATGACTTTATATTGGAATAGCTGCTGTAAAACATAAGTCTTAAAAACTGTGATTTTTTTCCTTTCCCTCCCCCCACATTTCCTCTGCACTTAAAGCCTTACGCAAACCTGTAATCTGTCTGTGATTGTTGACTAAACTTTTGTAAATGGCAAAATGTAAATACAAAATTTCTTCCTACAAATATCCAAATAAATAATAGCTCATTATAAACTGTTGTTCTGACAAATTTTTTGTTTTGTCCAGTTAAATCAGTAAGTGATAAAATGAGGTGATGTTTCAGTAATTGAATATAAAACTTTAATAATTACCTACAAACATACTCTCTAAACATGTTCATAATTATGGCATTTGTAGAAACAAAATCGGATTCCTAATGTGTGAATAAAAACTCAAATCTGCACAGTCCTGTGTATACAGTATTTACTTGTGTTAAACCTGTTCAGGCGCTTCTACATTATTAACTCTTTAGAAAAAGATAATTTGTCCAAATGCATATACTGCTGAAAACAACGTATTTGTGATATGATCCCAGTGTCAAAGGGAATACTTGGTGCCCTATAATACATATTTAATCCATTGTATTGTGTATTGTGTTAGCTTTAATCACTATAGATTTCTTTTTTACACTTAACACCAGAAATCAACAACAGCTAAGGCTTGTTTGCATTAAGTAGTTCCACCTCAAGAGAAAAAAAGGACTTGCCATAAATGAGTCCCAGTGTACGGGGCACAAACATGAATAGATATTTTCAAACAGGGAGAAAAAGAAAGAAACCGTGACAAGGTACAATACAACAGGTCCTTTTCACAGTAGATATGACATGACACAGTAAGAAAAGCACAGGTGCTACTAATAAAATTCCAGTGTCTGAGTAACTCGTGACAGTGAGACAGCATGCACGATGATAACAGCACCTAGAAACTGAAGCAGGCCTATGATAGGTGACTTTGATCATGACCATAACTATGTGACCCAATAAGCTACAACCACACGGAGGATCCTGAGTCAAATCTCCGAACAGCCCAGGGCAGGGAGTTGATCAGAAAACGCACGAGTGTTTCATCCAGCCCTCAGGAAACAAAGAGACCAAAAACAATCGGTGTAGTAATCCCCCCCCCCACCGTGTCATCCCCCTGTCCTCTTATTTCTTCCCGTGGCTCATCTGTGTGGTGACCAGCATGTGGTAGACTCCCTTCATAGCCAGCAGCTGGTGATGTGTCCCCTGTTCGACCACCACTCCTCCCTGAAAGACAGCGATGCGGTCTGCGTTTTGGATGGTGGACAGACGGTGGGCCACGATGATACACGTCCTGCCCTTACTGGCCTGGTCCAATGCCTCCTGCACCACCTGGAAGCAGCATGAAGGATGATAGTGACCTCACATGAATGTGTATAAAAATTGTTTGAGCACAGACATTTCTGTTATTTCATGGCAAATTTTGAACCTTAACAGAGGAGGAATCTGGCTTTACTATATTGTTACTCTTTGGTAACCACATAAAAAGCTCAACACTGTAAACCTTTTAAAAACTGTGTGATTGTGTCTTTAACACCTCTGTAAATGATGATCCTCTCCTCAGCGGTCTTTCAAGGTGAAATAAATGCTCGACTTATTTTCAGCTTTTGAAATGAGGTCTGCTTTAAACAGATATTTCTACACATGATTTGAATCAAGTAAAGTTTCAGCAAAATAACTAGTTTGGGTTTTTTTTGTATTCCCACTCACCTTCTCACTTTCTGTGTCGAGGGCGGACGTGGCCTCGTCCAGGAGCAACACTTTGGGGTTGCGGAGGACGGCTCGGGCTATGGCAATACGCTGCTTCTGGCCACCTGACAGCTGCGTTCCCTTATCGCCTGCCTGAGTGTCGTACTTCTGCTCATACACACAGAGAGAAGGCGCATAATATTGTTATATTGCCAAAACAATGACAGAAGCATCCTGTAATCCACACATCACTGTAAATACTTTCTACTCAAGAAATTGCCTGTTAACTCTATTTTACAGGTCAGTTAATTTCTTGTTAATTTCCTTGAAGATTAGCTGGAAAGAAGCATGTCATTTCTACAAATTATAATTATATATATATATATATCTTTCCAGGAAACCTTCTAGGAAATTGGCAGGAACTATTCACACACGCACATATGTATGTCTGACACTAGTCTTGTAATAAGCATTTGTGTAGATAAGTTTATAAGCAGTTGTCGACTTAGAGGAACTTTCTTGGAAGAACTGCTACACTTAATATTCCCCAATTATTTATTAATTATTGGTAACTACTTTTCATATATGTTGAATATAGTATAGTACACTATAACATATGACCTATAATTACCACTAGAGGCTAAAAGACTTGATACCACAATAGGTAAGAAAGCAAACATGTTTTACTGTAATTTGAGCAAGCAATCCTTGCCCCCTGTGGAGTGAAATAGTGAGTTGCATTTGTTGCCGCTGTATAATGACTGGCACGCTGACAGACACCATTTACCAATTGTAGCAATTTATCTTTGTTACTGAGAGGGCCTTGAGATGTTGCAAAGATAATAACTACTCAATATAAAAACAATAATCTCACCTGTGGCAGCTCTTCTATGAAACTGTGAATGTTGGCTGCTTTAGCAGCGGCTATAATCTCCTCCATGGTTACAGTGCGGCTGTTGTCTCCATAGGCGATGTTTTCCGCCAAGGTGCAGTCGAACAGCACGGGTTCCTGGGATACGATGCCTATCTGGGATCTCAACCAGTGGATGTTCAGGTTTTTTACATTTATATTGTCCATCACCTGAAGGGGAAAATGTTAGCAGAAATTATTGCAGGAAGAGCTTTGAGACTTTGAAACCTGCAATAATTGTTTTTTTTTGTCTCTTCCACCATCTCCTGAGAGAGACATCTGGCTATTTAGCTACTAAACACGATACCATGTTCCCCTGCTTTTTGCAAACTTTGTCAATCTGCCATTTGGTGCTGAGCAGGTAGCGCACCGTGGGTTTTTAGGGGTTTTATGTGCTCAGTAACGTTGATGAGAACAGTGAGCCTGAACCAAAACAGTCAAGTTGTGCGCCGGAAAACCAAAACAATGAGCTGAAATACTAAAATCTCTGCATCATTTTCACAAGTTGTTTTACAAGTTGTCAGGTGAGCCACTGTTAATATAAAAAAAGTTGATTATTACTGCTTTAAAAAGTCAACAAATTACACTTGGTGGGGATTCAGAAATAAAAATATTGCTAAAACTCTTGTGAGCAGCTGAAGAGGGGCTTTGAAATAGTGACCTTGTGATAACATGGGGAGATATCAATAAATATTATTATTTTATCCCTCACTATGCACAGCAATCCCCAGAGATAAAATGCAATGGTTAGTGCAGTAAAGATAAAAACACACACGCAACACAGACCTCACACACTCTCTAGGTCTCAGTTACATCAGCAGAGTGCTATAAAGCAGCAATAAAATCACTGGCCAGCTAACCATTAGGTAACTGACAGTAGGTGAAGAGGCAGCCCATTACACTGAGCGTGTATTTGTCTTCTCACCACTCCCCCCTCTTTGGGGTCATAGAACCTCTCCAGCAGCTGAATGGTGGTGCTCTTTCCGCAGCCGCTGCTCCCCACCAAGGCCAGAGTCTCTCCCTTTTTTACCTTCAGATTCAGCCCTTGGAGGATGGGCACATCAGGGCGGGAAGGGTAGTTAAACCTTACACTGTCAAAGCACACGTTACCATCAAATTTGTCCTGGAATTTGAAGAGATGAGACAGAAGAGTGATAAGTTAGCATGTGTGTAAAGAGCAGTATTGTAAGTATTGTGTTTGGTGTGCGGGGCTTTGTTGTTATGTACCGGTGACTCTCCCTCCTGTGACAGATTATCAATGGCGGACTCTCTGTTCATCAGCATCATGAGGTGGGAAGCGGATATTTTGGCCTTAGCATAGTTTGGAGTGAAGGCGTTGGCCTCTCCGATAGCCATGGCACCGTACAGAACAGCTGAAATCACCCTGGGAGAGGAGGTCAAATGGATTCAATGGATTGTTAAATGGGATAACATAAAGCTAAGCTAACACGAACCAATGACATCCTAACTTTTGTGTGTATATTATGTGACTCTGGCAATGTCAGTCTACCACTTTGGTCCAGGATAAAATATCTTGTCAACTGTTAGATGGATTGCCCTGAAATTGTGGACAGATATTCGTAGTGCCCAGAGAATGAATACTCCTGACTTTGGTGGTCGCCTGACTTTTCCTGTAGCTCCACTATGAGATTGACTTCTGTCATTCTCAGTGAAAAATTCTTAAAAAATATTGGATGAATTGACATGAAGAAAGATTCCTGATCCCCTCAGAATAAATAGTGATACCTTCATTTTTCCTCTAGCCCCACCATTAGGTCAAAATTTCATTTTGTACAGTGCTTTGATTTGTTACCAAAAACCTACAAAACTAATGGCATTCCCATGAGCCTTAGCTGTACTTTGTGTTTACTGCCAATAAGCTAATGTTAGCATGTTAACACACTAAACTAAGATGGTGAACATACCTGCTAAACATCAGCACGCTAGCTTTCTCATTGCGAGTATGTTTGCATGCTGACAATAGCAAGTAACATTAGCTGCCAACATGGCTGAAAAGTGTTTAGTCTTGTTTCAACATTTAACACATGTAATACCACATAATGTATAACTTGTTTCTCTATTTCTGAGCTAAAATATTTTTATATTTTTTTTAATGATTTCACAATGGCCATTCTGTCAATCATTTCAATCAATACATTTCCTATAATTCAGCCTGGCACACTGAGTGTCTTTGGAAACTTTGGGATCTTGGAAAGAATCTAAAATAAAAATGTTGTAGTTTGTAGAAATTGCTCCATGGGGGTGATGAGTTAATGTTTCTGTGTTTATAATTTTATGCCCCTTCAAAAGCTCAAGGTGCAATGAACTTGGCACTTCCCCAGGCAGAATAAAAATGAAGGCAAAAGCTCCTCCCAACAATGATGCACCAAGTGACATTAACATCCTAAACACGTGAGTGTGTCTGCTGTGTCACCAAAGGTACAGGTGTCCTGTGTGGCTCTGTGCTCTGGGTTCGGAGGCCACCTATTCACAGAGGCCTATCCCATGCTTTAGGCCAGGGTAATAATTAAAAGTCATAAACAGCCTCTCCTACCAGCAGGAACACTTTGGTCTGTAACCTGTGAGTGTATGCCAATTGTTGGACACCTTCTCTATCATACACTAAAACTCCTGGCTGTTAATCTACAGATTAAGAGACAAGACTAAGTCGTGCTGTCTGTTTACTCACAGGAATACCCCCTCAGCATCCATCCTTCCTGCCGTTATCAACCAAGCTCCAAAGCGGAAACACCCTGCATAAGTGAAGTAGATCATGGCCTGGGAAAAGGAGAAGGTAAGGCCGTGCACATGTGCACTTTTCTGGGAGTTCCTGTACAGAGAGTGAGAGAAAGGTGGCATCAGAGAGAGCAGTCGTCAAATTATTTAAATTTGATTAAAATACATTTATAATTTGTATTCATATATCCCCTGGGGATGATGGATCTGTGGTTTTTATAGTGTAATTTCTCATACTTGAAAGGCACGGTAAGGTTCTCCTGATACAAAGACTCAAACTTGGGTTCTCTGTTGAGAGAGACAACAGTACGGATATTGTCGATGGCCTCTGTAGCAATCTGTGGAGACAAACCATACAAACATTATACACACTATACATCACAAGGTCAGTGTAAATAATATAAACAATTCTCATCCTTAAAGTCATAAAAACATTTATTTTCATGTGAGACTCTGGCACATCCCACACTGAATCCCTACCTTCCCAGCCTTCTCCAGTTCCTTCTTGTCTTTGCCAGCATGTCCAGTCAGCAGCCTCATCTCCATAGCTCCAGCCAATGCCATGATGGGCACCACAGCCAGGATGAGCAGAGTCAGCTCCCAGCCGTATACAAAGGAGATGATCAAACCGGTGCCCAGGTTGGCAAGGTTCTGGGCCAGCGTGGCCATACGTACTCCTGTAGCCTGAGCACACGTGAAAGATGGGAACAAAACAGAAGACAAAATCACTAAATCATTAGACAATTTACTGTGGTAGTCTTTGGCAAATGGCTTTGTTATTGTGTGTGTGTATGTTCAGACTTACCCCTTGTACTTGGGCAGCGTCTGTGGCCAGTCTTGTAGTGAGCGCTCCGACACTGTTTTTGGGATTGTCATACCAGCCGAGGTCCTACAAGAAAACAGGGTTACAATTTTCCAATGGCTATGAAGAAAGAAATAGAATAAATTCCCTTAGAAATAAAAAAAATTTAATACACAAAATGCAATCAAAAAACATTTTTCTAAAAGCTCCTGAAACCCAAATCTTTCTATAACATTAAGCATTAATGACTAAATAATCAACCATCAGGGGTGCCTTGATAGCCGAATGGTTACAGTGCATGCCACATCGCTGCATGTTTGCAATTGTCACCAGTTTGATTCCTTTGTTACATCTCCTCTTCCTGTCTGCCTCTTCCTGTCACTATCCCAAGAACGCTTCTTTAAATCTTTAAAAAACAAACAAGTTTGGAAAAGAACAACTGGTAACATAAGCAAACAAGGTAACTGTCATCACATTTTGAAATGATGACAAAGTCTGATTGGTCCAAGGAAATACATGACATCACCCTTTTCCAAATGAGACCTCAACCGTTTCAAAACAGTGAAAAAAGCAAGGGCAAAAGCAAAAATGTCAAAGTTCTGGAGAAGAGAGAGAAACATGTATGTGCAGCATCAAAATTATTTTTCTGTTTATTCAAGTACAGGTAGAAGAAGCAATCTTAAATATCCTCTAGTTTTCACTAATTTAGAACCAGTTCCCCTATGAAAGCTTGTGTAAGTCTCTCATTTCAGTTCATTGCACTCACCTGTCTCATCATAGACGTGAAGGCCTTGAGTCTCAATTTCAGGGTCAGAATCTCTCCCGATTTACCAAAACAATAACCCTGTTAAAGTTTACAGACAGAAGGCATGAGCAAACCTGGACATGGCATAGACTTTATCACCTACAAGTGTTTATACTGCAGCACTATTATCTGTATAAAGTGTGTGTGTGTGTGTGTGTGTGTGTGTGTGTGTGTGCAGGTGACACCTGCAGAGGCACTCTCGCAAAATAAAGGTTTCCACATTTTTAACCATCCTTGGTTTCAGGTATACGCGTAAAAGTTAACAAGGTATGTGTTAATTGGTGAACTTTAAAGGTCAAGTTGGAAGATTGCGTTATCTTTGGACAGAGCCAGGAAAGCTGTTTTACACTGTTCCCAGTTTTTATGCTAACCTAAGCTAACCGGCTGCTGGCTGTATACCCTCAAATTTATTGCACAGACATGAATGTGAGATCTATCTTCTTATCTAACTCTCAGCAAGAAATTAAACAAGTGTATTTCCCAAAATGTGAAATTATTGCTTTGAAGGCAATGAACATACCTGGAAAATGAATGTAAATCAACATGCGTGTGTATGCATACCTGTAGAAACATGGTGACAAAGGATGCTACTCCAATAACAGCAAACATCAGGGAAAAGAGTGAGGATTGTTGCCTGACAAACTCTAGATCTGGGTTTGCAAACACCTGTGAGGAGAAAAAAATACTTTATTTGTAGCTTTACACAATATCTGACAAATGCTGCAATTAACATAAAACATTAGAATAACTTTTGTGGTACACAGATACTAAGAGTAACGTACAGTGATGATCTTGGAGAAGATGACAGCGAACAGTGGCTGCATTGCTCCGTTGATGATGGCACAGAAGGTCCCCAGCATAATGTACGGCCACTCGGGAAGGTTGAGACGCATCACTTTAAAGAACGACACGGGGGGAACATCTTCATCCTGCAGAAAGAGGAAGAAAGACACTAGTCACATCTCCTTTCTGTCTACCTTTCTCCCGTTTTCATTGGGAAGAAATTCAGTAAACAAAACTTTTGGAAGAATATTAATTTTAACTGCATTTATTCTACCCGTCAGGGAAATGGGGAGATAGGGTCCACCTATCCAGTTCAACAGTAGCACAATCTAGTAGTGAATTCATGTTAAATTAATTCCCACTACCACACGTAGGTACTGATACGAGTCTGATACGTAAAGTAGAAAAAGTTCACTTTTAGACAAGTTTAGTTTGTAACCAGAGACCCGGCCATACTCCCTCACAACAAACATAATATCTGGTATTGATTTAGCAGAATTATTTACATATAATAATACATCGTCAGCATATAATGGGGCCTCGTGCTCCATCCCCCCCTCTGTTAATCCCATCGTAACCATTCAAACCACACAAAGCAATAGCCAAGGGTTAAACAGCAAGAATAAATAAAAGAGGGACAGACCTGCTTTGTCCCTTGTCATAATATAAAGAATAAGAGTTAGCTCGAACAAAGGCAAGAGGAGACAGGAATGATAACCGTACCCATCAATTTTTCACCGACACCAAACCTGTTGGGGCTGAAAAAAGAAAACCTCACTTGGCCCCATCCAAAGCCTTTTTGGCATCTAATGATGACTTCTGGTAATTTTGGGGTTGGACTATGAGAGCATAGTTGGCGAGACCTTTAACTTCTGAGGCTTCTTCATATGCAAATGTTGACCCAGCTACTCAAACCCCAGAGATGTTTCACCACGGCTCACCTTTTCTGTCTCGTCCTGGTCTTTCTCCTCTTTCTCTCCAGCTGAGGCAGCTAAGGAGGAGCCTCTTCTGGACTTCCTCCTGTGTAGAGAGGACTGAGAGACAGACTTGACTAACGGGCTCTTCTCATCCATAGACTCATGCTCCTCATCCTCCTCCCCATCCTCGACTTTCTTAAATGTCTGCAGGAGGGATGAAAGACAGACACCAACAATATAGTTCATTTCATTCTGAAATTACAAAGTTCCCCTCAAGTTCCAGTCCAACCAAACGCGCGTTTATGAGTTTGTATGTTACCTGCATGGTGACCAGCGTGTGGTAGACTCCACGTGTTTCCATCAGTTGGCTGTGAGTCCCCAGCTCTACAATTTCACCTTTCTGGAAGCCAGCGATGACGTCAGCGTTTCTGATAGTTGAGAGGCGATGGGCCACGATTATGGTGGTACGACCCAGTCGGACCTGCACACAAAGATACGTGTCAGAGTTTGTGTCTTTGCTTACATTTACAAAAATAAGCTAAAATGTTTATTTATGTACATACAACATGTTTACAGTTGCCATGCTTTAATTTTAGTGACAAGACTATGTGCTCTGTGAGGCAGTACTTAGGCACAACGATGCTTTAAACTTAATGCTAACATCAGCATACTAACATCCTCAAAATGCTAATGTGGATGTTTAGCAGGTAAGGTTTACCATGTTCACCATCTTATTTTAGCAAGTTAGCATGCTAAGATTAGCTAATTAGCACTAAACACAAAGTACAACTGAGACTGATGGAAATGCCATTAGTTCTCCAAATATTTGGTAAGAAATCAAAGTACTGGACAAAGTCAAATTTTGTCCGTACATTGTCTGGGCACCATGGATATCTGAAGGACCAATCCTCCAGGAACAGCTCTGGAAAGTTAGGTGGTTTTGCTGTAGTTGCCAAACTTGGTATTGCAACCGTTTGATTGTTTTGTTTGGTCTATTAAACTGATACAATTTGGAAAGCCTAGAGGAGCTGCATGATTACAATATTTGATATCATTCATAGCCAACAGGAAGTCAGGTGGCTCAACCAGAAGAAGTTTCTGACGCCCATGTTCCCTGGGCCAAAAAACCAGAACAACATGAAGAAGCCAAGGAAGACCACCATTGTAACAGAGACGTCTGTAAAACTGTTGACAGGACACCTTGAACTGCAGTACAATGCAGTACAACAATGTAAATTATGACTCTTTCTATTATGACTTATTTTTTTCGTGGAGGTTATATCTTTGTTTAACTTTCCCAGAGCCCAAAAAGTGATTTAAAAATCTGTTACTTCATCACAATGTAAAGTCTATTGGTTGAGTGGGACCTCACAGGCGGAGCTAGCGGGAGACACGGTACGTGTCGCATTACCAGGAAGTAAACCCAGAAGCTGGGAAAAAATTTTGTGGTATGTGCCACGCGAGCAACTCTTATTGGACTGAATAGGTGCCATCTTGGGGTCTTTTGGGTTTCGGTATTCAGTTTTCATAATACATCCATGGAAGAAGCCCACAGATGCTTTAATAAAAATGAATGGGGCGCCATCTTTAAACGTGGTGTCCATTTTTTCTTAATACATCCATGGATGAGACATGGTAGCAGCGCTAAAGGAAAAATCAGGGGTTCATACACTGGCGACCATGAATATCTTTACAAAATGCCATGTTCATCCAATAGTTGTTGAGATTTTTCAGCCTGGACCAAACTGGTGGACCGACCAACAGACAGACCAACATTGCCATCCAGCAAGAGGCATGCCTAAAGAAGCATTGCTAAAGAAAGTCTATTTTCATTGCAATTCTTTAAAATTACAGCACAATGTCTTCATCAGTGTCAAAGAGTAAAGTAAGCCTGTGGGTTTTTGTACCTTGTCGAGTGCAGTTTGCACAATGGTCTCACTCTCAGCATCAAGAGCAGAGGTGGCTTCGTCCAACAGAAGGATTTTGGGGTTGCGGACTAGAGCTCGAGCAATCGCAATCCTCTGCTTCTGTCCTCCACTCATCTGAGTCCCTCGGTCTCCAACCAGCGTCTCAAACTTCTGCTCAAAGGTAAAAGTCTCTGTATTAGTAAGTGGTAGATAGAGTTCTTGATAAGCAGAGAGGGTAAGGAGTCATAAATACAGTCCTACTTTGGGAAAGTTCATAATGAAGTCGTAAGCGTTAGCTTCCTTCGTAGCTTGTTCGATCTCCTGCTGCGTCACATCGAGTCGGCCGTATCTGATGTTCTCGGCGATGGTGGTGGCAAAAAGGATGGGCTCCTGACTCACCACCCCGATCATATCTCTCAGGTAGCGGATGTTAAGAGAACGGATGTCGTGACCATCAATAGTTATCTAAAAAGTGGGCCAAACAAAGCCAAACAGATGCAGCACTGTAAATCTAAACACAGCCATGTATATTTGAAACAGCATATCCTCTCTTGTTGTTAAAAGAATAGTTTAACATCAAAGTCCTGAAGTCACTTACAGATCCTTCCAGAGGATCGTAGAACCTCTGCAGCAGCTGTACCGTGGTGCTTTTACCACAGCCACTGCTACCCACCAAGGCAATGGTCTGTCCACTTTTCACGCTCAGAGACAAGTTATTTAATATCTGTAAATGATGACAATGTCAATTATGAGATACAGTTTGAATGAATATAATGTCTATAGATTGTTTTGTTTATGGGGAACATACTCTGACGTCTGGCCTCGATGGGTAGTTGAAGTGGATGTGATTGAACTCTATGTCTCCCCTGATGGAGTCAGGCTTGAAACCGGCATCTGAATAGTTGTCGATGCTCGGTTTCTGTTGAGACAAGAATGAACAATATTTTTACATCTAAAACTCAGCTTTGTTCTAGTTTGTAGTTTGGCCACAAATAAAAAACCTGATTCTTATTATAACCTCAAACAGACAATGGGAGGAAGGCTGTTAGCCCTCCAGGTTGGGGAGAGCATATTTAAGAGGGCTAATGTTTATTTCCACAGCTCTTTGTGTTTTCACTGCTTCTCTCTGTGCTGTTAAACACACACATTGCTATTCTCTCTCCTGCTTTGCTACTGACAAAGGTTGAGCTCTGTGTTGACAGAGAATTTGACACTGTTTTATGACCCTTTTGGAGGCCTCACCCTTTTGTATTTTAAATTCCAGTGTTTATCTATAAAGCACCTTTCCATATCAGACGTCAAAAATGCTTCAAAATAAAAGACAAAGGCCAGACATAAAACAGAGACACAATACAAAAGTAATACATAAAACACAGAGGGAAAAAAAGAAACTTAAGTCTGAACTGAAGATCCTAAGTCCAACAGGAGAGAGTTACATAATTTAGGAGCCATGACTTTGAAGCCACAGTGTCCTTCAGATTTGGGCAAGGAGCAGGGAATAGCTACAAAACCCTGAGAGAAGATTTCATACTTTTTCAGTTTTTCTTGAGGCTGTGTGCATACTAATTTGCATTTATGTGCAAACAGATGTACTATTCAACCAGTAGTTTGTAGAATGCAGTATCCTGTATGTTATGCTTATAAACTACTGTGTGTGTGTGTTGTCGTAGTGAAAGATTAACAGTAAACTAAACACAGGCATGTCCTAGAGTAGCTAGAGACAAGACTGAACTGACTCAGAGTTCAGACCACAGACCGCCCACCTAGAGCCTGGTTCTGCTCGAGGTTTCTACCTTTTAAAAAGGGAGTTTTTCCTTGCCATTGTCGCCTAGTGCTGCTCATGGTGAGAATGTTGGGTCTTTGTATATATGAGTTGGTCTCAACCTGCTCCATGCGAAAGAATTGAATTGAATTGAAATGACACTATAAGACATTCAATTAAACCAACGGGTTATGCTGCATGTTTCTGAAGCTATAAAAATACCACTTTACCTAATGCTGTTAGTTCCAACATGCAACACATGCAAAACTGATACATCTTTTAATTGGACAATAAGTCCATAGTAAGTTCAGGAAAGGGGAGAACCACATCATCCAAATGACCTGCAATCTTCATTCAAAACAGCAGGCACTCCAATTATAGCAAATCCTCATTACTGACTCCACATTGTCGGCTGCATCAAAAGGGGCTTCCCAGAGAGCCAGAGTACAGCTGTGCATGTTCAGTAATACAAACTGACAGCTGTCCAGCCGCAAAGAGATTAATCACAATCATTTGACATGTGTGCTTTGGGGAACAAATGCTGCATTCCTTACATGATCAATAATGCTGTAGACTTTATATGCAGCTCCCTGGGCGCTGGCGAATGTCTGGATGTTGGGTGAGGTCTGTCCCAAAGTGAACGCTCCAATAAGCACAGCGAAGAACACCTTAAGACACACACACACACACACACACACACACCAGTGTTAGCTGTACCAAACTTCTTTTTCAGTGTCCCTTGTCTTTAAAGAGAAAAAATAAATACAAATTCTGTCATAATGCGTCTACTCACGGTGAGTAAAGTTCCAATGGTGTACTCATTACTCAGGATGAGTGTACTTCCGTACCAGAAGGCCAGAGCATAGGACAGGTAGATCATCATGAAGGTGAAGCCCATGGCAATGTTAGCAGAGATTGCCTTCTTTATTCCCACGTTCTTAGCATCCTCCAAGTTCTTATTGTATCTGTGATGCAATGCACACGCACAGACACAAGCATGAGTACTAGCTCAATGACAAACAAAGTTAGAGTTAAATATACATTTGAATGAAATGACAACTGAAATTGGACTGCAATGTTTTGTTTTGTTGAATATAAATTAAATAAATAGTTTTATAATATTAGGGTGAATAAGCTACCACGTAGGTGATTAAAAGTAACTAGGTTATAAACTTGTGATACTATATTTTACCCCACCCACAGTATTAATTGTTATTTATTTAACAATCAATGTTAGTAGGATTTAATTATCTCTTTTAAAATCATTTGCTGTCTTTACATTGATTACATTTATAACCACAGATCTATGAATGATAATAACTCAAACACTGAATATTTTTTGAATATTTTTCGTCGTCACATTCACTTCATAATAAGTTGACAATCTGTGGAACTACCCAAATAAAGTGAGACCCATTTTAACACACATATATTACATAATGTACACACCTCTTGATCTCTCTGTCCTGACCACTGAAGGCAAACACTGTCCTGACAGCAGAAAGCACCTCTTCCGCCACAGCTCCAGCTTTGGCGTACGCCGTCTGCTCTTTACTAGTGAAAGTTGCCAGCACCTTTACAGAGAACGACATGAAATTATGAAGAATACCTGCAGAGTGCTGTGAGGAAAGGCAGAAAGATGGACAAAGAGAACGCAAACTTTAAAAGAGCAACACAAAGACTGTGGAGAGGAGCTTACCCTACTGAAAACTGCGGCTGAAATGCCCAGCGCAGGGCTCACAGCCAGGATGACGAGAGTGAGTTTCCAGCCTTTGATGAAGCCGATGACGAAGGATGTGATGAAGGTGGTGTAGGCCTGGACCAGCCGCCCCGCCTTGTCGCCGATACCCTCTTGGATCTTATAGACATCACTGTGCATTAAAAAATAAACATTATGTTGTCCTATGATATCCACAGTACTGCAACATTTACATATTATGGGTCAAATTGCTGGAATACTGTGACTTTTTGCCTACTTTACAGTAATATGGCTGCATACATGTTTAGCAGGGTCAATTAGGGAGGCATGATCATTGCACATCATCATCTGCACTTGAGTATTAGACTATGTAAATATGTATAAGAGTGCGTGATTTCTCTGTTACCCACTCTGTGAGACGTGTGTTGAGCTCTCCTGTGTCATTGACATCGAACCAGCCGATTTCCTGATTCATGATGCTGTGGAAAAACATCTTGCGGATGCGTTTGACTTGCCGCCCAGCAGATAGGCTCCAAAAGGACACCTGCATGTAGGCTGCAATGAGCACGACGGCCCCCATGATGGAGTAGTAGCCAGCATAACTGGAAGAAGGGAAGTATTGTGACACATATGGCTTTAAAACTTGATCTGCTTGGACTTGGAAAACTTTCAATTCTGTACTGTGTCTAATAAAGTGGAAGTGTATGGCAATAGATAATTCAAATACCAAGAAATTAATAATTGATGCAATGTCATGTCTAGAGAAACTCCTGCATCTTAAGTTTTGATTGTAATATTTTAGGTTCTCTGAGCTTCCTCCACTAACTCTTTATAAATATAAAAAAAACCACGACCATCAACTTCAAATTCGAATTCTTTGAGATATTTTAATCCAACAACTGTAATCATATAAAGTCTTACACCGTCATGTCCGCTTCTAAAGTGCTGTTTGTTTGGGTGAAGGTGAAATCTGAAAACAGAAAGTAAGATGTTGTCAAAAACATGTTATAAATAAATTGCTTCTCAATAATTTACTTTCCCGTTATGTGTGTGCGTCCATAACCGGTAACTGAAAACTCACTGGGGTTGGTCATGTTGCTTTGGGGTATTTTGGCGCTATCTATAAAGCTGTCTGTCATGTCCCCAAACACAACACACATGAGAGGAAGCACTATCCCGTTGACCATGGCCATCACTGTCCCAATATGGAGCAACACAATGTCCCAGCCGTCTGCAAACCTGAACTACACTCACATAAAAGAGTGAGTGTGGAAGAACCAAAGACAGCAGAAATCAGTATCTGCACATTGTGGATGCTCCTGATAATTTGCTGGGTGTAAGAATTTTGAATTACGCAGACAGAACAGGAAAAAAACGGGAACCTCTAAGGAGCTATTATATTCTCACAGCAGGGGATTGGTGGAGTCCACTGAAACAACAGGAGGATGTGCCGCACTCCCATCCTCTCTCCGTGCTTCCCCTCTTACCTCACACACTCACGCACATCTTGCTGTTGGGCTTATCAGATCACACGGTCTACCAACATGATTATCATCTGTCTCTTTACCATTAACCTAAGGCTAATCTAAAAAAAACAAACACTTTTTATAAATCAATAACACTTTTCCCGGTTACTGCTCTTCTCTAAACATACACAACATAACATTTCGGTTGCATACAAAGTGAAAAATGAAGTAATAAAGTAAAATAAAATAAAAAGAACTGCTTCAAAAGCATAATTACAGATAAAAACAACACCTGACTGACTGAAAGAGATCACAGCGTGATAACTGGGCTTACCAGAGCAATGGGGCCGACCGTGGGCAACTTTGGCTCTTTTTCTTTCTTCTTTTTTTTCTTCTTTTTGTCCTTCATGTTGCTGTCACTGGATGAGTTATATATAGAAAAAGCATGATGTCTAATTGCATTTGTTTTGCGGTGTAACAGAGTATAATAACAGAGATTGGCCTACCTGTTAAGGTTTTAAAATCATCACTATTCACACCATGAACTCGGTTAGAGAAAGAGAGAATTTAAAGGTCTTACCTAATATCTCCATTTTCTTGTTTGGACGACATTTCCGCCTCGTTCTTCGCTTTCATGTCTGGGTCCTTGTCAGAGGAACAACCTGTTTACATTTCAGCTCAATCTAAACAATTTATTCTCTCCTAAATAAAATCGAAAGAGCAGATTAGGATTCAAAGTTCACTCTGCGGTTCATTGCATTCTCAAACGGTAGCACGGGCCTATGTTTAAGAAAAACGCACATATGGGTATCACATAAAAGTATAATAAAATAGAAATTGTTTTTTTTATAAAGGTAGAGGTATTGACCCACCATGTCTCCGCCGTTCGCCCCAGACACCTCTCAACTGCCTCCGGTCTATTTTTGAAAGAGTGAAAAATAAGCCGGGACCAAAGGCTGTCCCTCACGTCCTCCTCACGTGTCTTTATTACCGCTGTACAAAATCGCAGGAATATATTGAAAGGTGCTGACTCCCGCTTCCGCCCTCAGAGACGCACATAGCAGATTTGACATACTTATGGATCATACGGGGCTTCCCCCGTCCCCACTGGGATGTCAGCTGAAGAATCTCCAGATTATGTCCGCTGAACGAGGATTGTCAGAAATAATCGATAACACTCTTGTCAACAGCGTGCAGGGGCGTGGTTGTCATGGTTGAGGCTGACTCTGGGCAGGATACTACATGTGTGTCGAGGTGACAACCTGCAACAAAAAACCCTCCAGACCCAGTAACTCTAATTTACGGAAGCCGAGAGCGGCCATGCTTGCAATCATTTTTTTAATGCCGTTATCTCGAGATCACGAGTAAATTATTCCGTTATCTCGAGAAAACGAGCTTTGTTATCTCGAGATCACGACT
>JAVQJD010021960.1:0-35070 GCA_036023655.1 Nannoperca australis
ACATTTAAGAGCCCTTTTACCAGTGTAAGTATTCCTTAATGAACTGATGAATGAACAGAGCCTGCGAGCCGGGACCAGCAGACTGAAGGACAGCTTCCTTCACCAGGCTGTCAGGATGCTGAACTCTCTCCCTGCTCTGCCCCCCTCCCCCCATCAACACTGAAACCTTTGTGTGTGTATAAGCACACATTCCCATTCCCTTTAACTAGTCAGTAAGCTGATTGTATTTTGCTGTATATTTCTTTTTTATATTTACTTATTCTTGCACTACCCAATGACAGACACTGTATGTGTCTTTATGCCAGGTTTATTTATTGTATGTTCTTTAGGTGACTATATTAGTATATTTTTATAGTGGTTATATTTAGTTGTGTATGCACTGAGGGATTGAGAGTAACGATATTTCCATTCTCTGTATGTCCTGTCCATGCTACAGAATTGACAATAAAACTTGAAACTGAAAAAAAACAACCTGAAACTGAACTGTGCTCTCAAATCTTATCAGTGAACCTGCAAGTTCAACCTCCTTATTATTATTATTAAAATACTAATATAAAGGTCATCAAAAGGCTGTCTGAACAGAGCTTAACTTATTCCAATTAAGGCCATTGATTGTAATTCTTAGTATACAATGTGAAAATCAGACATATTCAATAGAGATTAACGAGAGGAACGTACCTGTGCGGCACTGAGAAGATGAGTGCGATAAATTGAAACCACCTCCCTGTGTTGCCTCTCAGCATCCTGATCGAGCAGACGGGAGAAAGACATGAAGACGACACAGAGGTTAATGCTTCAAAGTCTTCCACAGCTGGCCAGTGATGTAAATACTGATGTGGTGCCCTCGCTGAATTCCAGTTCCACATTTTTAAAAGTTGGTTATGTGTTATATGAAAAGAGTGGAGAGGTTGTTTAATGTAGCTTTGAGGCAGAATTTTTGCTGGCAAGATTTGACTACAGAATTTCACCCTCTTCACCAAGTAAAGGAAGTATACACAGTGAGTATGTTTTATTAATGAGCCAATAATAATAATAATAATAATAATATTTATATAGAACGTTTCAAGCATAAGTGCAAAATTCTGTCCGGATTAAAGGATTTACAGAACAACAATTAAAAAAATATAATACAAGAGATATAAGGTAGATATATAAAGATCACAGATAAAGTTGACAGAATGCCAAAAAAGAACAAACTCTTGAATTTAAGCAGATAAAAGTGAAAAATATATGCAGTGCATAGGAAAATACTAAACTGATGATGCTAAAACAATCACTATTCAAATACGCAAGGACAATAAAGTTAAAACACCATAAAATAGTAACAATAAAAGGAAATATGAAAGTGACGCGATAATGGAAAAGAAAAACATTAAGTGTAGGTCATCTTGTAAAAGTGAGTTTTTTTAAGTAGGCACTTAAAAGCTGCAGTGGAGTCAGTTGCTCTCTCGCTGAGGAGCCACGACGAAAACGTTAAATAAACCAAAATGATTTATGTGAGGAGATTGAGCAATGCGATGCCAAATTGCAGCTTTATCAAGAACATTTCAATGAAATCAAATGTATAAAAATGAAGAACTTATTGTCTCCCAGAGTTTCTATTTTCATTCACTAACAAAAAGACAGTTACTTTGCAGTAAATCTAATTAAATATAAAGCAGACTATGCATATATTTACATAATAAATAATAAAGTCCACTCACAGCCAGCTGTTGTTGTAGGCTCTTGATCTGGGCTTGGAGTGTGTCCATGTGTATTGTCTGTCTCTTATTGGGAGTGTTGCTTGTGTATGCCAGCTGGGACAGACCATTCAGTGCCTGCTTCAACCGCTCAACGTCTGTCAGCAACTCTGTGATCTGACACACACAAAGTCACACAGAAATCACAATACATTTTTCATTATTTTATCCTCCACATAACAAAACTGAAAGGAGAAGTGAATCTGTAGAAATATATCTTCCTTGGAGTCAAAACAGGCACACAAATACTTTTCATAAGTGGGTTATCACATTATAATCTACAGTAGTTGCATTAAGCTATACAAAAACACATACTGCCTGTACCAAAGGTAGTTTGAATAATAATATATATAATAATGCTACCTTCTTGTCTTTGGCTTCAGTCTGTTGAGCTGATGTCTGAATCCTCCTTTGAAGCTCGCAGATGGTGCTGAGCGACTCATCATATCGCTCTTTCAGCTCCCTAATTTCTCTCTCAATGGCGCGTCCCTTCTCCTGGACAGCCTCCATCTCCGTCCTGGCCCTCCTCTCACCCTCCCTCGCTTGCGTTGACCCCCGGTGGGCCTCGTCACGCTCTTCTGCTAAGCTCAACAGCTTGTTGCTCATGATGGCAGTTTCTTCCTCCAGCTGCTGCTTCTCCTTCTTCAGCTCATTCATTTGGTCTTCCTTGTAGCGAATTTCCTCAAGCGCCTGCGTGGCTTGAAGGAGCTCCGATTGCAGAGCAGATACGTCTTCGGCTCTCTGGGCATTGTTCTCCTCCTCTTCACGGAGATCCATTCGAAGCTTAGCGACTTCAGCCTCCAGGGCTTCCTTGGCCTTGGTCTGTTGTTGCAGCAGAGAAGCCTGATCCCCGCGGTGTTCCTCCAGTTTTTTCTGTAAGGCACAAACCCTCTGGGCCTCCTCCTGCTGAGCCTCTCTTGATTTCTTGCAGTCTGCCTGGGCTTGCCGCATGGCATCGTGGAGGGCTTTAAGCTCCGTGTCATATGTTGATATGCGAGTCAACTCTGATTTTAGTCGCTCCTGGAGATTCTGGATCTGAGAGTTGCAGAGGGCATTCTGGTCTTGAAGATCAGCTTTCGTAAGTGTTACCTCGTTATGCTGTTGCTCTAAGTTGACCAACTTCTGAGTCAAGTCCTCAATTTTCCCCTTAAACTCTTCCTCCACATCCTTGTGTTTTCCAATGGTAACTAGAGCAGCGTCAAGCCTATGTTGAACAGATTCAATGTCAACTTTTAGTTTGTCTTTCTCCTGTTTGTTGCTCTCTCCGGCAGACTTTTCTTTGTTATACTTCTCTTCCACTTCCAACAGCTTGCCTGTTAACTCCTTCACCTGGGCACTGTAAGAGTGTTCTTTTTCCTCGGCCGCTGTCAGTGGGATAAACTTGGACTGAATCGCCTCCTGTATGGTATCAAGCTCTTTCTTCTGGGCCTCCAGTTCTTGGGTAAGCTTTACCGTTTCTTCCTGAGCCGACACATGCATCGCTGACACTTCGTTTGCTCTATTCTCTGCCTCAACCAAAGCAGCATTCAACTTATCTGTGGTAGCTTTGTGGTCTTTTACACTTATATAGTCTTTTTTCATCTCCAACAGTACTTTTTCTAACTCCTGTTTCAACTTATCATTTCCTTCTTTCACATTCTTCCATTCTTCCCCACTTTCTTTTTCCTTGGCCTCCAGCTTCAACATCTCTGCTTTAACACTCTCCAAGGTGGAACTTAACTCCATCTTCACTTGCTCGTGCTGCTGTCTAGGAACATACTCTCCATCCAAGCTCTGTTTCAGAGTCTGGCTCTGCATTGTCAGCTGCACACACTCTTTATCTCGGTCTTCACACCTCCTCTGCAAAAGTTCAAGTTTCTTCATCAGGTCGGCATTCTGAGACCTCAGAGTGTCCATTTCACTCAGGTGTCTGTCACTGGCACTTTGGAGACTGCTGATATTCTCCTGCAGCGTGGCCCTCTCTGTCTGAAGCTGCTGCTCGTGTGCCTCTGCTTTTCCGTAACGTTCACTGGCTTCCACCAGTTTGTCCTCCAGCTCCTCCAAAGCTGTTACCATGTTCCTCCGAGCTTCCTCGTGGTGCTTCATGGGTAGGAAGTCAATCTCAATCCTGCTGTTGAGCTCCTCCAGCTGCTCTCGTAGTATATCTCTTTCCTCCTCACTCTCCTCGACCTCATGAATTAGAGCCTGGCTTTTGGCAGTCACATCGACCAGTTTCCTTTTTAATGAAGCGTTTTGCTCTTCGAGGGCTGCATGTATCCTCTGTTGCTCCTCAGCCCCTGACCCTCCCTGGGATGAAGGACTGTCCAGCTTGCGATGGAGCTCTGCCACCTCTTCCAGCACACGATCATAGTCTTCCCTCAGCTCAGCGATCTGTCGCTCCTTCTCGTCAACTGCATTGGACAGCAGGTTTTTCATGTTGTCAAACTTCTCAGCTGGTACCGTGTTGCCTTGTTTAGTCTGGGCCTCCTTCAACTGTGTTTCCATTACTAAAAGGGTTTCTGCTAGCTCATCTCTTTCTACAGTCAGAGCTCCCAGGTCTTGGTTCAGCCTTTCTGCCTCGGCTGCTAGCTCGCTCTCGCTGCTCTTGTACTCCTCCAAGGCCTTCTCGCACTGTTTGAGACGGTTACGAACGCGACCCACTTCAGCTGAAGCACCTTCATACTTGCCCTTCATATCGTGGAGCTGGGAACGCAGTTCTTCTGTTGCCTGGCCTCCTAAGTGTTCTTTAACAGCAACTACATGGGCTTGCAGCTGTTTGACCTTACCCTCAGAATCCAGCATCCTCTTCTGGACGTCCCCCAAGGCATCCTCGAGTTCTTGAACCTGCTGGTCAGCTTGTTTCTGGACGGTGTCTCGGCTCTGAACCAGCTCTTGGCACTCTCGGTTTTTACGGTTCAGGGCAGATTGGAGCCGTGCCGTCTCTTCCTCCGCTGCCTGTTGTCTTGTCTTGACCACCTCAAGTTCATGTCGGAGTGCATCCAGTTCACTAGAGAGGTCCCAGCCTACAGTGGGCTGACTCATCTCTGGAGGTCTGGACAGCGAACGCAACATGGCAGGATTCTGGAGCATCTGCAAAGAAAGGGAAAAACATATTGATACTAACACACATTAAATGTTATTACCACTAGTTGTTTTTATTGAAAGCCAGCCACTTTATGAGAGAGTACAGAATAGTTGTTATTCTGACTTTATAATTGTCTTTTACTGAGGGCAAGAAAGAAAACAAATCAAGATCTGAAATCTGTATTAGCAGTTTAATTTGTATGCACGTCCTGCTGTGAGCCCACCACTGTTGACACATACTGCTTAGATGCAAACTACTAACACTGTTTATTTAGACATTAATAAGTCATATGAAAGTGTTCAACAGATAAAGACGTACCTGGTCAGAATCCAGGCTGTGAGCTTGTTTGACCAAACTGTTTTCTTTACCTGCGAGACAAAACACAACATTCAAACCCACTCATCCTCGACCGGTGAAGTTTGAAATGATGCTATTAAATGTTTCTTTATAATTCAAAAAATAGAAGAAAGCTCACCTTTGATAACAGACTGCCCCGAGTAGTCGCCCTGTGAATACATACAGATGCACATTCTTATTACAAATGGTTGAACTTAAAGACTTATAAATAAATACAATTTGTATCACTATATAGAATGTTTAAGTAGCACTGATACATTTCAAAACCTTTATTAGGTACACTGAGTGAAAACGAATGCAGTCTAATACAAGTCCTGCACTAAATCCAATGTTCATGAAGGCTGTAATGTTCAGTTTTTGTTTAAACTGTTTTAGAGGTGCTGATTCAACTTCATGATAATTTGGAGGCTTTAGTTTGTGGTGCTGTTGAACCTTTATATTATACAGAGAGGTGCTTCCGGACAAAATATTAGACAAAAAGGGAACATAATAACCCCTATGAAGGTAGGGTTTATTGCAGGACTGTAGTATTAGACACTGTTTTAGCTAGGTGAACCTTCAAGACTTTCAGACTAGATATGAATCCTGAAATATGAGGACAACAACATTTAAATCAAAACTTGTGAAGCCCTTAATACCAAATATAAATATTAAGTATAAATCATAAAATACAAAGTGAATATTAAGTGCATTGATTTCTCCTAAGGAATAAATCTTCCTAGTAGAAATCAGATATGTGTAAAGCCACTGACCATAGTACTCCGGAGCTGGACCTTGACAGTCTCCAGGCCTCGAGCCCCTTCCTCTCTTTCTTTGGCACTGAATAACATCTTCAACTGTTCCTTCTGCTCCAACAAAGAGAAAAGCAAAGGCATGAGTGATTCAAGCGTGAGTAACCACACACTTTCAGATCAATAAAAGACAGCTAATAAAGGGAGGGTCTCAGTTCACTTCCTAGCATTATTTATTGATATCATTTATCAAAAGGAATACAAAACACTTTAATTGAACTGAACTATTCAAAAATCCATTTAGATGTTTACATCTTGAAAATGATGATGCCGGACACAGAGATTTGGTCTAAGGACTTCTAAAACTACTATTACACTTCATATTACACATAGTGTGAACTCTTTTGGTCTTTTAAAAGCATACACCAGATACTTCCTAAATGATTCAGTGCTCTACAGTGTATGTATTTGTCACTACTGCAGGTGCTTCAAGTTCAAAAAAGGTTGTAACAGCATCAAAGGGGCTTAGTGAAGAATTTCGAAGCAAAATTGTCCTCGTGTTGCAAATATACCTGGCAGCAAACTGCAGTTAATGTCAAAGCTTTTACGGCAGCAGAATAGAGGATGAAGGGAGATTTTCACACGAAGTAAGACGATGCAATCCTAAAGAGAATGTATCTGGTCTGTAGGATCTATGTCTATCTATGTCATCTATGTCTAAGATACTAAACCATATGGACAAATATTGAACCACTCAAGTTAGCTAACATAATGGCAAAAGTAGTTTGAGAGTAGATGACAACATACACATGGTTAGCAGGGACACCATGCCATCATTGACCTTTTATGATTATTGTGGGATTATTATGACAATTATACAATTGTCTAAATAGAAACTTTCAGTTGCAATTTATTTATATACAGTGACAAGTTAATTATGTTTTAGTTATTGGTAGTAAAATCTGACTTCCACATCTCACTTAACAAGCATCAACTTCAAGAACAACGTGCTTCATTCATGAAATATAGAATAGCTCACATTTAAATTTGTGTACATGCACAAAGATGCAGAAATGTGTGGCATTCATGGATTTTTCATTTTTGTTGGTCTTTCTTTACCCTCTTTCACAACAAAATTGGGACAATAAAACCAACATTTTTCAGGAAATTAGACTCGTTTAAGGAAATCACAAAATTTTGAATTGCTACAGCCCTTGACCTTGATTCCTGAATGCCTGGAAGATGTGGCTATTAAGTCACAACAGAGTAGCATTTGAGACTGTGCTACCTTCATTTTCCCTTCCTTTCACTTCCACATGTACAGTTGTGTGTTGATACAGGACCAGCAGCATCCTCCCAACTTAAGAATATCTATATACACTGCACTCATGACTATGATTATGTATAA
Source organism: Nannoperca australis (assembly GCA_036023655.1). NCBI lineage: Eukaryota > Metazoa > Chordata > Actinopteri > Centrarchiformes > Percichthyidae > Nannoperca > Nannoperca australis. The sequence continues at coordinate 7,300 of JAVQJD010021960.1, forward strand.
TAATGGCATGTTGATTATAATGTGCATCCAGCATAAGACTGGCAAAATAAATTTAGGAAAGAAAACCACTTAGAAAATTGTTAATGGGCCCACAATGTCCAAGCCATGATTTTCGTTTCATACCTCTTTCTGAGTGTCTTCTACAGTCTTTTTTTCCTGCAGATGAAAAAAAAGCCCATATTCAGTAATTTGAAGGATTAACAATCGACAAAATGCCACTAAATTGGATATTGTTCTGCTAATATCGTATGCTCACTAAATGAATAATTTCAAAGTATGTCATCAATCTCATACATAAGCAATCAGCATTAAAAGGCTGCTCTGCCTCCTCTGAAAGAAACACCTGTGGTTAGAAAATGATTGCACATTTCCTAAATCATCTTTATTATGTTAGCAGAACCTGGGAATATTATATTAGGCCAAGAGATTGTGACTTAGCTTAGCTTTTATTATTATATTAAACATTTCATGTAGCCAAACCTCTAGTAGAACCCTCTGATCTACACACCCACATAAAACCATGTGCACTGAAAGAAATAAGCCAACATCAAAGGACAAGCATTGGAAGGTTTCACTGTACTGAAGTCAACTTCCTTTACTGTTTTATCTGACTCAGTAGCTCTTTCTGTGCTGTTGTATTGATTACCTGTGTGAGCTGCTGCTGTAGCATGTTGACTTTATCTAACAGGGTTTTTTGCTCCTGGTGGTACTTCCTGAGACTTTCATGCAGGGTCTCGTTCTGCCTCTCCAAGTCCTGAAACACACACATAAAACCATGAAGCTTGCAAAGTTAAACCAATTTAAAATTTGATTACTCAATGTAAAAATCAAATGCTGCATGACTTTGAATGCACTGAAAATAGTTTGAGTGTGCATGAAGCAAAGTGAATGTGTGTTTGTGTGGAACAGGGAGGCTGAAGTTAGACAGCACTTACATATATGATCTGATCCCTTTTGTTAAACTCAGCTGCCTCTGATCTCTCCACTGAATGCTGCAGATAAGACAGGATCTTTTTTTTACAGCCATGTTTTGAGGATATAACTTTACCATAGTCTATGAAAGCATATGGAACAACTATCACTTATAATCACTAGATGGCAGTCATGTACATCTGAGCGGCAGTTGAGTACCTCACAGGTTCCGAAATATGAAAAAAAAAAAAAAAGGCTGTTCTAAACATCACCAAGTCAAAGAAAATTATTTCAAATGTTGAACAACTGGAAGAAAACGCAGAATGTTGAGTGTTTTTACAACACTGTGTCTTAGTGTCATAGCATTTGAATGCTGGACAAGAAGGATTATGATTTATTAATGTCTACAATCACTTTGAGATGCAAGCAACCTTGACCGTTGCTATCTCTTAACAAAAGAGACAAACAAAATGGCTACATAAATGTCAGTTCATTGCTATTCCCATCATGCTACATGTACACATGAAGGTCCTCTAAAATATGTGAAGTAGTGTGGAGCTGCTCCTCACTATAGGTAAAGTTTAAAGGGTGCAAGATTACCTGCCGCTTCCATTGTTCTATCTTTGCAGCTTCTATATCTGTAACAAAGCAGGAAAACAAAATTCAGATTTGATTTCTCTTCCAATATGTTACCATGTATTGACAAAAACAGGTATGTTTATAAAACTGTTTTCCTTGGAAACTTGTTCAAGGGAGGGAATGTGCACAACAACAACAAAAGCAAATTAAATATTGAATCAGGAAATAATCACTAAAGTCAAGACTACAAATATAAATACTGTGAGATATAAAAAAAAAGTGTTGAAAACAGATATAAAGATTAGAAAATATAAATCATAGCATAAGGCCACAATATTTATGTTGCTGCAAGGTTAATAATTCTAGGTTCTGGAGCATATCTAAAACTGTTAAAATTACCAAACCAATGGAAATTAAAAACAAAACAGCATCAGTGTATTAACTATTGTTGCCCGAATGTATTTCAGTTTTTGACAATTTCAAAAGTGTAATCTAAAGGTGTCACGTGTTGCTGTTGCACGGGAAAGATCATGCTATTTATGCTTGTATTTATTCCAAACAAGTGGCTATTTTATGTTCAGTCTCTGGTGGTGTTTTGCCATCTGACCTCTGGTGGCTTTGTCAAGGTAACTTTTGACCATCGCAACGAGCTCCAGGTTCTTGCTGAGGCGAGCGTAGTGAAATGCATCGTGACCCAAGCTGTCCACCGCCTTTACGTCAACGCCACTCTTCAGCAGCACCTCCACTGCATCCTTACAGCCATACTCACAGCCCAGAATCAGCGCTGTCCTGAGGGGGTCAACAAAGACAGTTTATCAGCAAGAGCATGCCCAACTAGCAATTGTGCAAAAGATAATTGTGACATTGAATATAGGGCTCTCAAATTTAAAAATAATTCATTGCTTAGTTGATTTGTCCTGTTTTTGTAACCACATCTAGTTGTATTTTATTCCACTTTAAAGGACGCTCATTGGATGCCTCGACGTCTGCTGGCTATTAAGCGACGGAGAAAACAGCTAAGGAGCTGAGAGAAGGAAGGAGGGGAAGATTGAGAACGAACAAACGCGAAACCGAAAGAAACCGTATAGCTAACGCCATCAGAACCTGAGAGCGAGAGACTGGACAGACGTGTGGGAGCCGCACATCCACCTGCCACCTCGAGTGAAAGACGTCCAGCTCAAGGGTTGGCTTCATATCTGTTTTGTGAGCCTTAGCGCCAGTCGACTTATATATTATTTGGTGATCTGGTGGGTGGTGTTAGCGGACTAGGTAAGTGGGGGTACCCCGTACATTTCATACACGTAGTGATATTGTGTTAGAGACACTAGGTTAGTCATTGTCGCCACCTGTGTAACGTTTTGAACACTGTTTAAAGATAGGAGGCTAGGTTTTTCTGTTGTTGTTTTACTTTGATGACAGAGGGTCCTAGTCAGCTCGTTTTGTTTTGTTAATTTAATTTCCTTTGGCGCAACGTTTCAGTCCCTACTCCCCCACCAGTATACCTTGTTTTGTGCAACCTTATTCATAATAAAATCACTTGTACCTTGTATACAGTCAGCGTGTGTGTCATAATTGCTCGGCTGTATTGTGTTGTCTTCCCTAGTACCCTAGACACAAACCGGGACGTAACAGGCTTGATATGTCACAGATCAGAAAGACTGTCGCTGAAAGGAAAGTTATCAACCTACGCCATCTGTCAAAAGCTGCCTTTTGTAAGCAACACAGATTACCAATTAAAATTGATATTTTTCAACCCTACCAAAGACAAACACCAGGAGTGGTGATGTGTCTTACTTATTTTGTTTGTCTCGGATGGTGATGTCAGCCCCTCGCTCCAGCAGCAGCTGACAGATGCGTGGATGACACATCTGGGTTGCCAGCACCAGAGGTGTCCTGCCATCCTGGAGAAAAAAACAAAGACATTCACAGTTGCAACACAATACAGTTCAATCAAAAGAAGCAATGTGTCTCTCAACACAAAGGCCCACAGTAATCGAGAATAAACACCTTTTTGTGCAGTTACCGATCATACGATCAATTAATGACAAGGTAACGAGCTTAATGAGCAAGCAGATCAATAGGCTTTTCTACAATGATAATTGAACACGTGGAAAATTAAAACACATATTTTGAAGAGACCATTACAACACACTGTGCAACATGAAGTGAAATATCAATTCTCACAAAATCAGTGGCATTCACAGAAGTCCCGCTGTCACAGAGCAGTTTCACGCTGGAGGAGCAGCCTGCCATGACTGTGGAGAAAAAGAGTAGAAAGAATTGGAATCATTTCATCCTATTTACTATAAATGGGATCTTCAAGACATACATCACATTTTTATTATTGCAATTATAGTTTGTTTAGTTGACATTAAACAGTAAAAGAGCTGTGGCTTGTCAGGGTTTTTATCTATTTCTAACAAAAAAGAGTAGAGTAGAGTTAGGATTAGAGTAGATCCAAACAGAGTCAGTACTATACTACAGTAAAGTCAGTAAAGTAGTGTCGGTACTATAGTGGAGTGGAGATGAGAACATAGAGTAAAGTCTTACCAGCATCATGTAGGGCTGTTCTTCCTTGTAGGTCCACATTTCCAACGGGACAGTTGTGCTGTAAAATAATACAAACACACGTCGGCACAAAAGATCAAGTGAAGTAAATTATTTTACAGGTGCTGAAATATCCCTGAATCTCTGTAGTATAAAATAATAAAGTACAAGTACTATTTTTCTACTGGAAGTGTCCCATTTAAGAAAGTGATTTGTGTGAGATGTATCACTCTCACTAACAATGAGAATCTACCTTTTATAAAAGGATTCTGAAACAATAATTGGAAAAAAATTGAAAAAAGCAATGGTTGATAAGTGACATTTTAACATATGGGTATGTTCTGAGATAACTTAGATTTAAAGATAAAAAAAATGATGTAATATGGAACAATGTTCTTTTAGGAGAGTATGATGGCACACTCAAAAAAGGCTAAAAGGCTTCAATCATAAGTTTTGTAATCGAAATAAATAATGAAACTACTTGATATGATGCTGTTGAGTCACTTCGAATACCCACTGGTGGTTGGCGCTCTGCATTATAGCCTATATAGCCCATTATAATTCAATAAGTCAAATATGATAAATTTTTGAGGGTGAAAATGAAGTTAGCTTGATTTAATTGTTGAGTAGTTGACATGAGCCTGGATCTTTAGTTATTCAAAGCTGTCTCAATGTCCCAAAATCATTCATTTCCACTGGCTGGCAGTGGAACCTGAGAGGCACCAGCAGGCAGGTCATATTAGGCTAAGTGGTGCTGTGCTGATATGCCTGTGACATCTCTACACAGTCAATCAGCTGGTTGGACACCAGTGACTGCACCGCTGTGGTGATGAGGGTCTGCTATGAGCCTTGAGGACTCAATGCTAACAGGGGCCTGATGTTGCTGGGTAAGCTTGCCAGCAAGCTCTGGCCCCCCACTATAAAAACCCAACTCTCTCTAGCAACAAGGGCCAAAAATTAGCAGCACACTCAAATAACAAGGCGAGGGGTGGGCAGAGCGGGTAGAGCAGCAACGGGAGCTGACGGACGAGCATGGAAGGGGGAGATCCTATACCTTGAGGGTTTGGGCTGACGGAGAGAGATAGTGGAGGTGGTGGGTGTTGGCGTCCAGCTGCTATGTCTGGTGTGATGACGGAACCAAGAATGGACGGCAGGTTTGTAGGAGGGTAGGCTTGTCAACACCCGTGACAACCTCCTGCCAACAGCCGCAACCTCTGTTAGATCACCGCCATGCGAGAGATGGGGGCAGGGGGAAGGGCTACGACACTATGAGGGCACAATATTGCAGAGATAGCCCCCCCTCACTGTAAACACATAAATCCTCCAGTGGGTCATGGTGACTCAACAGGGCCTTATGTTGACCGATACAAAGTGGGCTCAGCTGCCTGGGTTGTTTGGCAATAATTATTTAAAGGAGCTGAAAGGGAAACGGCTCTGACTGGCCAGTGAGTGGGAAGCTGCTTTGTGGAACAAACCCCTAGCTAATGTTTTTGGTACTTGACTTGCCGAAGCGTGGCAGACAAAAGTAAATGTTCAATCAATTTTTGCTCAAATATAATTTTTATATGGTATTAATTGTAACCGTCAGTTGCTGTCCACGTAGAGCAGTGGTTCCCAAACTTTTTTTTGCAGAGCCCCACTTTTAGAGGTAAATTTTCTTTTTTCATATTTTGTTGGTGATTCTTGTCTGCTTTGCGATTACTTGGTAGTCTTGTCACAAACTTGTCCATGCTAGCTGTGAAAAATTGTGTGTGTATTGTTTACATTTTTAAGCGGCCCTCCTCTGTGGTGTTTTAAAGGTGGTGGTAGTAAAATTAGCACCATCTGCTGAACGAAACTTGACAGTGGAAACAGTGTTCACAGTAGCACTGCGCCCCCCCTGTCATAACACCCGGTCTCCCCTAGGGGGCGCGACCTCCAGTTTGAAAACCATTGACGTAGAGTGCTCTAGATAAGTTAAAAAAGTTATTTATTAGCATCGATACTAATAACAAGTCAGGTAGAGCAATATTTTAGAAATGTATTGGTGCAGCTATAAGACTGGGACAAATCACCTGAAACAGCTATAAACACATTCTTTAAACGCTCTGAGCAATAAAATACAACACATCTTATTTGTTTTATATTTTAGTAGCTCATGAACACACCAAAGTCGGAAGAACGATTTCCCAGATCTGGAAATGGGACCAACTGAGGAGCACTTGAACGCAGCAATACATTGAGTAGAGTGTGTAGATTCACAACACATCAACATCAGCAACATAATAAACGAAACCCTAAAATGCAAACGATAACCAAAAATGAGATGTCAGGAGTAAATCAGTCATAAGTCAGTCAGGTACAAGTAGTATTAGAGGAACATGGGGAGGACGGCCGCACTTTACCTGCAGGAGCTTCTGCACACAGAGAGAGTGTCCATTTCTTGAAGACAGGTGAAGAGCATTTTTTCCTGAAAGGAATAAATGCAGCAATCACAAAATGAAGTACATTCACAATGTTTGCATTAAGGTATTTTTTTGAGCCAAATGCCACAATGTGCAATTATCACTGTACTGTACATATGACTCCGCTTGTATCACTTCATCATGACAGGTGCCAATAAACACAATTATTCTGTGACAAGCAGCCAGTAGTCCAGCAAGTGCCTTTGCAGGAAATCAATGCATCACTTAGAGAAATATTCTTCTTTGGTATTGATTATTTTAATTTGTTGACTACATTTGCTAGTATAAAAATAAATTTCTTAAGCGACCCCTTATATTCTTTTCTTGGCTGGCAGACTGTTGACATCGAACAGCTTAATTTCTACTGGAAAACCTACAGTTTGTGTACCCTGATATGGATATGATTTAAAATATGGCGAAGTGCAAAACCTCACTGAAAAAGCATTCAAGTGAAAATACAAATGCTTAAAGTCAAATTAAACCAGAAAGCAACATTATTGCAACAAGAGTAATTGTAGTTTGCTGCTTCCATCTTTGTCTCGCTGCCTGAACCTTATGTCTATATTGTTTCTAAAAGTAGGGATGAATCAGTTAATGTCTCGCTCATTATTCAGCCTAATTACATTTGGCAAATTGTACAGCTAAGCAGAACTCAGATGCAACAGAAAACAGAAACCACTAATGAGGCCAATTTTCTGCCTAACACATCCTCATATCTTTTCTCCGAACGGTCAATGTGTTCTGGTGATAAGTATCTAAATTTGCCTTAATTTGATAATGTGATAATGTGATAATGTGGAAATTACATAACACCTACTGTATGTGAGACCGAGGTGCACAGTGTGGTTTATTTTTAATCATGGAAAAGGAAATAAACTCTTGCTTAAGACTGTCAGTGTTTCATTTAGACATGGCCCTCCTACAAAGAAATAGTGCTTCTCTGGTTGTTTACTAGGTAAACTGTCAAATGTCCGTGGCGTTGTTGAATTGTATCATGTTATACTGTGTTTTTAGTATTAAGCCCTCCATCACTGATATAACAGAGGTGAACAAAATACTAAAAACACATCAAAGTATATAAATACAGCTCCAGAGTGCTGCTTTCATCCAATCTGAACTCACCAGTCGCATCAGTCGCAGTGACATCAACATTGTGTCCCAGTATGAGATTGAGACAGTCTAGATGTCCTCGCGTTGCAGCCAAATGAAACCTGAAGCAAGAAGAGACACGGAGAAAATTAAGAGAGGAAAACAGAGAGAGATGCAAGAGACAGACGGTGATGGCAAAATGAGTAGACAGCATAGAGGAGGGCGGGCGAGTGAAAAAGTGACAGGGTGTAAAGAGAAGGGAGGCGGGGTGAAACTCAAGGACAAAAGAGAATGCACAGACGCCAGGCTCCTCGCCAGATATGCATTCTCGCAGCAAATAACAAGAAACTTCAGGGTCTGCAATGACTACAAGGCCATCAAGAGCTACACAAACAGCATTTCCTACTGTATCAGCGTCCCTGTTATATATGTGAGCATTGTCCAATGATGAAAAAAAGGTTGCAAAATACCTTAGCTTCTTATGTTTTTTACTTTCTGTGTCGCCCATTCTTTTGGGTCTGTGAAGGCACCACCATGTGGCTCCATTTCAATTGAGGGAATATTATGTTAATCTAGATAAGAGTTTAAGTTTAAGAATAATCTTACTATTACACAATAGCAATATTTATGTTTTACCTCTGTATTCACTGTCTAGTTTCCTTTGTGTGATGAAACTAAATGGCCTGCATGGTATAAAAAAAAAACTAACATGAGCTAGTCGATGACCTAAATAGTTTATTCTTGAACTTGGAAACAGCAGTTGAAACCCTGACACTCAACTTCCTTCGATGTCAAGGTTCTAAAGTCCTTCAAATGCTCAGAAAAAGAAATTTGAATACCTACATTTCCATGACAACTGGAGAAACTCCATTTGCTAATGAGGATCATGAGATTCAACTGAAAGCCCCAGAACAGTTATTAAATTAACCTTGAAATGTGATTGTTTTGACATGTTTAATTGACTCAAAAGATAGATTGTAATTTGCCCACTCAATTAAGCAGGTTTTTGTTTGTTTGCCAACAGGTCTTTAATCATCACTTTTGCCTGGAAACATTCCTGTTCCCCTTCTCCGATTTAACCCACAGCAGCACTGCCGCCACTAGCCACGAAGGTCTGCAAAGCACTTGTGTGTAAACCAATCTCAGTCTGTCACCCATCAAGCCACATGAACCTGTTAATACACTAACCCGAGGTATCTGCCAAGGAGACAGCTAGGCTGTCACCTCAACACTGGCGTGGGTATTAAAAGCCGTGTTGATGGCCTGGAGATGCTGGTTCTCTGGGGAGAAGTGCAGGGTCCTGACCTCTCAGGGCAAACAGCAGACAGGAAGCAGCCCAGAGCTATCCAAAGTTAGGGGGATACAAGTGATGTCACTAACCAAGTTCATGGACCACAGCATTTTCCACAGGGTAACTGAAGTATGGTTCTGAACAGAGTCAAAAATAGTTAATTGCAAACTTCAACTGGGGAGGTGGAATTCTTCATGACTTTGTGATGAATAAGGAATGACGAGTCGTGTGACAGTGAGTGGCACTAACAGCTTCCAAGATGTTTCAGACAGAAAATCCTGCATTTACAACTACATTACAACTATATGCAACTACGTGGAGACCTGAGTGAAATGGTAAGAGATGAATTTTGTGACTTAATGGGTCTGGCTTTAAGAGAGCACATTCAGCTATGTCATTTCATCTTCACACAAGCTCCTTGAGCAGCTTTCAGGTTGACAGCCTACAGGATATGGTTACTATTTTTAAAGAGTGGACAGGGAAGAGTGAACCAGAGTGTACATGCTGGTAGCTGATATATGATAATGTGTGCCTCTAAAGGCAGTTAAACAGCCAAAATACTTTGGCTGCGGCAGCTTCAAATTCTTCCTTCTTCCATAGATTACCAATCTCGAGCAAGAGTCATGTATTTGTCAGTTGACATTGTCCGACAACTGACTGACTAGTGGTTAGAAAAAACAAGTTCAAGACATGCAAGTCGATAAAGAAGTACCTGTGTAACTGTTATAAATGCAGTAACTCCTTTCAATTCAAAAACAAAAACAACAGCTTCAGTTTGTTCTCAATCTGTCATAATATCTGGATCAACATCACGCAGGTCCAACTGTAAGTCATAGCTGGCTATTGTTATTCTTAAAAAGGCACTTGGACACAAAATTCATTACTGCTAATCCTGACAAACAATGGGCACGCAGCAGTATCTTTAGTCAGTGCCAGTATCATGTTGCAGAGCCAAGATCTCATCTCGAGTGGCGTTCTGTCATGTGGACTTTTTTGCTGCTAAGCCCTCGTCAGCTAGCTATCACAACTGTGCAGAATGAGCAGGTGTGATGGGTGGGCTTGACTTACTGGGATCTGGGCTAATGCCATGGCAGAGATGTAAACTGTTTACTCAGCTGGAAGCCACGATAGAACATTTAGAGCTGAATTCATTAGTTGAACACAGTAAGGCTAATCCAGGGCACACCAAATTATATATCAGGGTTAACAGTTTGTAATTAGTTTCCCCACAGAGGTCCATGATTACAAGGGATCGCTATTTGACATTCCTCTGTTGGCCGGGGAGCCAAAGACACACGTTGGTCTGTGTGTGGCCCGCTGAACTATAAGAAGACTTGCTGTGCTGCATATTGTGGTTCACTTTGTTTTGGGAAGACTTGGCAAAAAGCATGACCTTTTCCATAAATGATGTGTTGATTTTATAGTTAACTACAGTAGTTGTGGTTTATCCGGCCCGCGTGACTGCATTTGTGTACAACAACCTCTAAAGTCTTTCACTGCAAAATTGGCAGGCTCGGCTCTGGATTTAGTTCTAACAAATTCTATCACCTTATTGTGAGACCAGGAATTAATCAGGTTCTGTGTATAATTCTGTTTATTTACATATGTGCATGCATACAACCATTGGTGTTTGCAATGGTGCCACAAGAGAATTACACACACTGCTGAAAATATTCTGCACCTTTGCTTCTGGGATCTGGATCTCCATAGCTCTATGCTCTAACAAAGCCTTTGTGAAAATAAACCTGAAGCACAGGCCAGAGACCACCAACTTCTTCATATATCCAGGATTACACTGAGGGCGCCTGGCATCCCAAAATGCTGGTGTTGGGATCTAGTTTCATTTAGGTAGAAAAAGTACCTGCTTTTATAAACAGCTCAATGCATTGTTTTCTAAAGCAGGGTAATTTATGAACTATCTGGGGTCTTGAATGGTCAAGGTGCACCAGAGAATTCCTTGTACATATTTCAGTTAGGTTGACCTACTTTTTTCCTTACACCTTCCGTTTCTTCCCATCTAATCTTTCTGTTAACTCACTTCTTCTACCAAAACCTTGTGATGACAAATACTTGAGGTTCCTGGTGAAAAATCCTACAGTATAAAAGTATATAAAGATGTCAACTGGACCTGATAACAGCCTGCAGCTGGGCCTAAATGTATTAGTTGGTGTCACAAGCACCACAGTGGATCTGATCTGAATTTGCAGGGAGTCATTTCCTGTGAGGATTTACATAAACAGCCTCTGGCCAATGTGGTCAAGCCTTCAGTGGCCACAAACATTCTTTATACCAACTCCCACACTGACCTGCAGTCAGAGGGACACTAAAAGGGACATTTCTGGATAGAAAAAAAATGGACATAATAATATGCAATTACTTTCATATGCTGGACAGCTGGGTGAAGGTTTAAGGTTTACATGTGCTACAGGGTCATAGTCATGGGGGGTGGGATTGTTTTATTTTTTTATGCCATGCAGGGAGACTTTGCATTGATGTCATAAAAGGAAGTAAGAGGTAAAACAATTTTTCAGTAAAAGTGACCAAATTGTAAAGGAATTCCCATCTACAGCTGCTTTATCAGGGAAACGGGATCAGAAATTTGTGGTAGGTAGACCACTACAATGTCTGGAATTCGTGATACTCAGCATTTTCAGATTTGCAAATATTCAAAGATATATGGTAGATAGTAACAATCAAGAGAAAAACAACATAAGTGGATGTGAGCACAAAGGTTTTACTAATGTTCAATTCAATGTACAGTTCATGTCTTATTTCTATCCGTTTGTTGAAAGTGTGTCGTAGAAATTCACATATGGTTGACTACAAATGTCAACATACTGGACATGGATGTGTGTGTGTGTGTGTGTGTGTGTGTTTGTTTGTTTACTTACGCAGAGCGTCCTTCCACGTCGAGCTTGGTGGGGATAATGCTCTTTTTGCTGAGAACAGCAGCAACCTTGTCCACCTCACCACGTTCTACCGCCTTCATCAGCCGATCATCATACTTGTTCCAGTCTGTGTTCTGACAATGATAATAGTGAACCATCACCCATACAGTATTTATGACAGTAGTAACCAAATAGGTACTTAGTTCAATAGTAGAGTAGCTGACATGCAAATACATGCAACAGTGACACATGCATATGAAGCCTCAAGTCCATTTCTGACACAACAACAACAACAACAACAAGCATAACGGCAATGTAATTTTTCCTTTTGTAGTACAATAATAGACTTCAGTTAATGCAGAATGTGCCAAGAATGTGCTGTACTGCAGTTTCACTAAATCCCTTCATGAGTGATGGCTACAAAGCATGGGAACTGCATAGTCTCTAAGGCTTCTGGGAATCGCATTTCAGTTGGGTGCTTTATACTGGAGGACAAAAATGAACAGAACACAAGCAATTGGTATATACACAGCAGCAATTAAAATATACAAATAGCATGCATACATCACTTTGATATAATGTAAAATTACTGTAGTTATCAAGCAATTCATTGTCCCAGTTTCCCTTCTGCCTCAGGAGCCACTTTGTTAAAGCACAGCTTTCATGTGATTCAATTTGTAGATCAAAGCACAAGTACAGAAGAAACCCTAACCCTAAAAATAGCATTTGGTGACAAACTGACAATGAATACCTACAAAGTGCATGGAGGTGCATTTCAGCCAGCGGCTCATCATGGGTGAGTGGAGCTGGTCCTTGCACCGTGCTACTGAAAAGTTTGCCACTGTTCCGGTTTACAAAAGCAAAAAAGGAAATAAACAAAGTGTATAAAAAAATCTCCCCAGTCTCTCAGTGCACTCAGCCAGTGAGTGCAACAAAAAGGGAAGACAAAAGGGTGACAGTCTATACTGCAGTGGCGGTCCTCTTATTGAAGGCTCAACCTCTGGAGTTTCTCTCACTGGAGGCAGAGAAATTCATTTGGCAAGATTTTCTAAGCATTCCTGTGTTGCTCATGGGCTCTGCCTGGAAGTTCATCACTGCACAGCAGTTTGGTTAACAGTTTAAAGGGAGGAGAAGGAGGAGTAAGAGGAGGAAGGAATGGAGGTGGAGAAGCAGTAGGGCCAGCCCTGCCAGCCCTGGGACCTGCCCTGGCCGGCAACTGCAACTCCTCCTCTGGGGGAAAAGTCAGCTCAGCCTGGCTAGCTCTCGCCTCCCCCAAGTGTCTTCACCACCTTTATCTTCAAACCTTCTGTTTGTTTCTGTTATGTCTTCTTAAGTTTTGATACTCTTCCTCTTCTTCTCTGGACTGTTTTCTATCTGTAGCAGCTGCAACCTACTTGCGTATCAAGTAGTAACTGAAGAGCTTCTCTCTTTGCCTCTTCTCTCCTCTATCAGTGGTCTCCAGTGTCTTCACCCCACCAAATGGCAAGTCAGTCAGGCTCAGCAGGGTAAATATGTGAGCTCTCCCAGTTTTAAAATATCACCCCCTCCCTGGTAAACAGCGGTGGTGCAGACAGCCCTGTAGACTGGTTACCTCTTTATTTTTTGACCCTCCAACCTTTCTGTAGTGACTGATAGGAAGACAGGGGCTAAGAATACATTCTGGACATGCCTGAACCATGAGTAATGGCTTTAGTGTCTATCACCACTGCCAGCATGAAACAAGGCCAGCCAAAAAGACCTTGCTTACATTGCCACCCCCCACCATGCTCCCTGCTTGCCTCCATCTGAAAATATTAATGTCAGAGGGGGATTATGGTTTGCACATTTGAAGTGGTCTTGGCACTGACCCTCACAGGACACTACTGGGCCAAAAGCTGCTGTTAACCCATCCGTCTAAAGAGGGTGGTGTGGCTCCAAAAGCCCCCTGATCCGAGCAGCACAGTAGCAAGGTTAGATGTCAGCCTTTTTACAACCAGCTGTCTGAGTCTGCAGCCCCACCAAAAAGTACAACTATCCCACCTCTTCACTTACACTAATACCCACATGGTAAACACAAAAGCCCAACTTTCACTTTTATTAGACTATGTAAAACATCACGAGGGTAAAATAAATAAATAAATAAAATAGGTACAGAGACAGCAATCCAAGGACCAGTTTAATTTACACACTGCATCAGCTCCTCGTGTTACTATCCGCTGCCAGACTGGCGTTAACAGCGTGGCACTGATATCTACAAACATGCAAAAGACCTCCTCCACATGACATCTCGTATGAAGAAGTAGGTGTCCACTTACGAAAGCTGCTCACCCTAGCATAGAAACAAAGGCGCCAAAATGGCACCTAGCCACTGACATACTGCACTTCGGTCATGTAAATATCTCCCATGGGTGTTCTGGTGTGTGTGTGTGTATTTGTTTGGGAATCTGTTAATGTACTAGTTAATGATATGGCTGTTAGCAGGTTTTAAAGTTCAACTTCATCTTTATTATATTGATTATTGGTGCCTTCATAAGACATGCGAGCTAAACTGTGTGCTCTCTGAGAAAAGTTTTGTGGATCTGATGCCCATTTTCTTTTTACTCAGAGCAGTAAAATGATCTAAACTTGAGTTGTGTAACTGTACTGCAGCCTTTAAGACCAGGAAAGATGATGGCAATAAAACATGACGATATCTAGTTTCATATCATGACGTCAATATAATGTCAATGTATCTCCTTGCTTTACTTTCATGCACTGGACCCTGCTGAAGTAATAACAACAAATTCAAGCATTCAAGTTTATATTAAATTACTGAGCTCAACAACATTTAATCTGAGCTGTGTGTAGGGCTAAAAGGTATTGGGAAAAGCATTTTGATATTTCGGTTTCTTTTACAAAATGATTTTGCTGTAAGTTTAAAATTTCACCAAGAATTTACAGCTTTTAATTTCTGCAGCTTTACTTGTTTATTTAGAAAAGGTAACTATTTCTGCTGTGCTTCATGTTTAAGAAACATTAGCAGTTTTTGTTTTTACTAAGCAAATCACATCGCAGAGGTGCAGAAATGATTGCTATTGTCCATTTGATATATACACTCTCCTCACATTTAAAAGGAGGCTTAAGACTTTCCTCTTTGATAAAGCTTATAGTAGGGCTGACTCAGGTGAACCCTGAGCTCCCACTTAGTTATGCTAGTTATGCCTAGACTGCCGGGAGACTTCCCATGATGCACTCAGTTACTCTCTCTTCTCTTGCTTTCTGCAGGTGTTTCTGCCCTCAGAGCTGTAGAGTCTGGATCTGTGGTTGCACCTGCTGCCCTGTGTTCCTGCTCAACAGCCGCTGCTGCTGTTATTGTTACTGCTCTCATTATTAGTTAGTATTACTATTATATTGCTATTAGTATTCTTTTTATTAATATTCAAATCAATTCCATTACCACAACTATTACTTTATATCTCTACCTAGAACTGTACTGTACTACTGTATGTTCTCCTTCCTCCTGCTCTCTCTCCTGCTCCCCCCCTTCCTTCCTTTCAACCCAACCGGTCGAGGCAGATGGCCGCCCATCTAGAGCCTGGTTCTGCTCGAGGGAGTTTTTTGTTGGGTTTGTTGGGTTTCTGTGAATATAGAGTCAGTCTAGACCTGCTCAATAAATGAACACACACCGGCCTGGACGAGGACCTTCTTCTGATTACATTGCATCTTCTGTAATGTGACTACTGAACATACTTACACTGTGATGTTGATGCTGAAACAATATTTAACCATTGTTGCATGTAACTGAAACAAACACATTACCTAAAGTTTCTATTTTAACACAGCGACCTTGTGGACAAACATCACCTGACTCTGGATGCCCCTACCTGTCCTCTGGGTGTCTGGTAACACTTCTGTTAGACACTTTGTCATCTTCAGTTCAGGTTTTCCACCACTGTCTACAGGCTATAACTCTTTCTAACACCTCAATTTCCTGCCTCTCTCAGCCCTTGGCCAGACTAAAGAGTATCTAATGTCCTCACAAATGAAATCACCAGCAGGAAATATCTAACTGGTCATCTGATAACAGACTGAAGCAAGACCAAAACATAAAGCTATACGCCAATATGTTAAGTCATAGTCGTATCCATTGCCAAACTGTAGTCACTGATGTGGTTTCACAAGATTATGACTATGGGGATGATCCTAGGAGACATTTCGTCATGAAATGTAAACCTTTGAGGTTTTATTAGGCGAAATTAATAGGTATTTTGGTACTTATTTAATTTCACTTTTCTAATACTGAGCAGTACATCTTTACTTCTACTTTATTAACAGGTCCAAACACGACATAAATCACATGTTTATATTTTTATCATTTATCCAACAACATACCTGTTTGTGACATTAAAATAGCAGCATGCTGTGTGAATATCTCAGCGAGAAGTTGATTTATTGGTGCAATATATCCTGGCAGGGAAAAGCTAAAACTTTAGCTGCATCAGTGTTAAAGTGAAACTTATAAGCAAGCTCAAATACCAATAACTGTGCCACAGAAATATCTAGAAATGATATTAGTCACCGCTGTTACCCAAGAAGGGGAATTCAAACAACAACATTACAAACAATGCCAGTTAGAGTGGTTATCAAGTAACCACAAAACTTTAAAAATATTTAATTCCTAAAATAATAAGTCACTCACAGGGGAAACAGGTTTTTGAAATGAAAATGCAGTTGATAAATGAATGCAACTCCCTCCATCCTACTGCCACCTTTTCACAACCAGCAGTATTTTTCTGGGACTACTGTTAGCCCCCCGTCCCTAATCTGTGACTATAGACCTGTGCATGTAGTGGTGTAACTGTCTGGGCATGTAGAGTGTAAATTAAACCCCTCAGAGGCAGAACCACGAAGGGTGGGGGAGGAGAGAAAGAGCTAGAATATGTGAGTTGCCCAAATGTGTAATAGAGTGGAGAGGTGAGAAAGTGACAAGATACAGCATGCATTCAGTCAGTCTGTTGTTACGGGACATGCAAATTGATGCTTCAGAGTGAAAGTCCCTCTTGGATCAGGCCAAGCCCCCTGTGATGGTTCAGGCCAGGTGTCCAGAGGAGAGAGGCGCTCTGTTTTTGGTATGTACATGAGGCACTCGCTGCATATCTGGGTAGCTGCTAAACACAGGACCACTCTTGCTGGGCAGAGTGTGGACTTGATGCAGGAGGACAGACAGACACGCCCTCTGGTGGTGAACAGAAAAATAACAAATTCTATTCAGAAGTCTATTTGTATCCTGGGACACAGGGGAAAGGATCACCAATGATTGTCTTCAGTAATGCATCTTTTTATACAGGAGAATTCCTTCTCTCTCTGCATTGTCAGTATTCTGTCCATTTGAAGTTAATGTAACTTGTAAATGATTTTGATAGTTGATCACAAATTAAAAGAATAAATTAAGGGGTCAGCATGGTGCCCAGGCCAAACCGTGTGCCATCCTCTCTGCAGCTTTTTTGTGCCCTGTCACACTTTCATCCTTGGGGAGAAGCCATTGCTCCCTGACACTGTAGGGTAACTGCGGAACAATCTACAGCCAACACACGGTAATCCGTGCCGTAGAGGGCAAAGATACTGACAGGAACACAAAGGACTGACACAATCTTTCAAAAATGTGACAACATGCTGGGTGAATATGAGGGCTTTGATTCAATATTTACTCTAAATATTGGATGCTATTATAGGGTACAGGATCTGTGGAAAAACATTTCTAGCAATGTGGCTTTTAATGTCTAACAGTTAAATTTAAGGTTATTCATTTTACTCTGTAAGAAGAGTCAAATTATATCAATTGACTGGAACTCCTTAAACGCCTTTAAGACCAGGAACACACATTTTTATCGATGTTACAAAATTACAAGAACCTAATTTACAAACTAGTATCCATAATGTGATTTGTGACAGGTGCCAATAAAAGTGTCTTAAAGTGCATTAAAGCCTGGGACTTTTTCATGGCTGTTTTATTGTTCGCCTGCACCATCAGTACTATGACACACCTAAATCCTCACCATTGTAGCCAATTGTTTGTTATGTTCAAATAATTCATACAGCGTTGTTGAAAAGCAGCAATCAAAGAACGATACAAAAACATTTCTAAGGCAATGAATATCCCTCAGTACAGTAAGGTCAATTCCAAAAAAAGAAAAAAGGAAACAATTATGCCCAGTGTGTTAATGCCTAGAGCAGGCTGCCCTTGAAAACTGATAAAAGGTGATAAAAGGTCTGTTTTACAATACTTGAGTTAAGTCTGTGCCTGTTGAAAATACAACAAGGATTACTGGGAGATTCCAGAGGCCTGTAGTATGAAGCGGGATTTGGGGTTAGCGAGGTAAGTTCAGATTGTGGGTTTTCAGTACTACTATGGTGGTTCACTTCTTACCGGGGGTAAATCACCATGGTAACTTATTCTGCATGCCTGACCTGCTCCGGAGCAGGTTACGTTTGAAATAATAGATCAACTACTACAAAAGCACTGCCTACTGACCAATCAATTCTCTTGGAAAATGGCATCACCAACAGAAAAGAAGTGGAGCTCGGTATGATGGTAACAGGAACAGTATTTATATGAGAGGGACTGACTTTCCTTTCAGTTTCTTGCAACAATAGGCTTTTGTATCCCGATATCATCCTACAACAGAGACTGATTTAAGCACTATAACCCTTGAACTTGAATTAGATATGCCTGTTGATATTTTGCTTTATTTACTCCATTTGACACCACCAAGGTTGCAGCTGAAAGACTCAGGATAAAACTGCCATAAGAATGCAGCTGTTGCATTTGTATTTTCTCTGATATTAGTTTGATATCATTTGGAAAGTGAGCCCCTCTGCTGCCAGGTTTGTGATTGATCATTTGATGAAAACATCTGCTTTTTTGTTTGTACACACTCATGGCTTGATTGGAAAACCCTGGGTTGATTTACAGAGTTGATAACCAGCGTCATACAACCGCTTAGCGTGATCGTGGTTGTCGGGCTCAGTGAAGCCAGACAAAAAGATATTCTGGGTATGTTGAACTTGCTCCGGTGACCCTCTTACGATACTCTCACTTGTGTTGCCCTTAAATCCAAAATGGAGACTAGTTCGTCCAGCTGCTGGGTCACACCATTTTAGATGACTTATGACCCAGAGGGCAAAGCTGTTCCTTGCTATTTTCTTCTACTTCCAACACCCGCTGCCAGGCCAAAACCCTGTGAGCTTTGTCCCTTGGCAACTCCCCAGTAAATACAGTCTCCACAGGGTCATGAAAAACAGGAAAGCCATAATACAGTTTCTGAAAGACAGTTCTAGAGAAAGAAAAGGTTTCATTCATGACAAATATGTCAAACTGGCCCTCTATCAGGTCATACTTTTTGTTTTTCATCTCTACTGACTTTATCATTAATGCATTTGAGAGACTTTTACTGGTGTACTATACCGTACACCAGTAATGTGTTTTTCAGATATCTAAAGTGTATTGAAGAATTGTTTGAATATGCAAAAAAAGGAGGAAAGCAGAGAAAAGCAGATAACATGCCAATTAGATTAAGAACACCGAAATTTCCACTTGAACTGTAATTGATCCTTTCATTTTTAGCCATGCTTGGGGGCCATGGCTCTAGGGATGTTGGTCAGTCCAAACTGCTATATCTAAACATTTACTTGATGGATTGGCACACATTTTTTTACAGGCATTCATGGTTCCCAGATGATGAATTCTAGTGACTTTAGTGATCCCCTGACTTTTCCTCTAGTGCCTCCATATGGTTGACATTTTTGTCTTTTAGTAAAGTGTCCCGACAGCTTTTGAATGGTTGATGATTAATTGCAACAACTTTAGTGATCAGTCACTTTTACACTAGTGCCATAATCAGGTCAATATTTTTAAAAGGTGTGCAATACATTCATGTGACCAAATACCTGCAAAACTAATGACACTCCCATCAGGCTCAGCTGGACTTTGTGATAGGTCCCAATTAACAAGTCGTAGCATGCCAACATGCTAAACTAAGATGGCGAACATAAATATTAGACCTGAAAAAACATCAGCATGTTTGCATCACTGTGAGCATGTTAGCATGCTTACTTTAGCATTTAGTTCAAAGCACTGCTGCCACACAGAGCTGCTATCATGGCTGCAGACTCCTAGGCGTATTCATTAAATTCCTGAATGCTTTGTCTAAATCTAGTGCAAAAAAAAGAAGTTTCACAGAATCGTAGTCACATGCTGAAGTGAGAAATTCTCAATTAATTAATTTCACTAACTATTTAGAACAGAAATTCCTAAAATTGTTATGAAGGAGCCAGTTATGTAGCTTTAGTGTGAGGTTAAAGCACCTATTTCCTGTAATGTCAACAGCTTAGGTGACATTTTAACAGCCATCACTGAAATAACAATGTCCCAAAGCAGGGGAATTAAAAACAAGCAGTGATATGGGCTTTGGCTGTAGATGCCTGCGGATACGGCTGATATTATTCCAGCTGGTCTGATGTGGAAATAAAAAGAAATAAAACAGGCCAGACAGAAAGCCATGGGTCTATGAAAGCATTTCCAATCAGCTAGGAACTATTTAGGTCACTAATGCAGAAACACTACAGTAAATCAACAAGGTAGTGATTTTCTTAAAAGAAAAGAATCACTAAAATGTACATTGTCAGTGCCTTGAGAAACAATAAGGGAATACACACCCAAGTGAAAGAGAAACAGAGACCACCCATGTTAATACATGTGACAGTGGTACTGTAATGTTATGCAGCTGAAGGGAGTTTTGTAAAGAATGAAGGAATGTTGTTTTAATCTCACCTCAAGAAAAGGATGAGGCAATAATAGGGAAAACGCCACAGGAGTCTTTTGTCTTACATGACCGTATTTGGTTAAATGAGGAACTCATTGGGCATGCTGATACATGGGCCCAAATAATGGTGATGATGCTTGTTTGGCCAGCAATCACAAGTCATTACACACACAGTCAGGGTGAGGAATGTGACTGGAGGGATGGTCAAATGGGCTAGGCTTTGTTCTCAGAAAATGCATAATCCTTAACGATTAGTCCATTAGGAGGATGCAAAATTTCAGCAGGCACAATACAGTATACACCAGTTATGCAAGAAGAAACCTCAGTAAACAGATTCCATATAAATCACATCTGCCAAATGTTATATGTAAAGACCTCTGAAAAGCAAATTAAAACAATGTAAAGAAACATTTATGTAATACAAATAAAAAAGAGAAAATAACACTTGCACTGCTGTAGAGAATTTAGGAAAGCAATCAAATTCCTGAACATGTGATTCCTGTGACGTGAGATAACGATCTGGTAGATACAGAGCAGGTAGTAACTTGCCCCTTCGACAAGCCAAATGCTCCACCCATTCTTTACTATGACAAAGTTCTGAGTAAGCAGATCTTCCTGGAAAAAGTCTCCTTGGCACATCTCAAAATGCCTTTAATATATGTGGATCTTTAGAAAAAGCTTCTGACAGTCGTCTTCTTTCTTAATCAGCAACAAGAACATTACAGTCAACTCTGCTGCACTTCTCATCAAAACTCACTAAAGCAGAGCCAAGGAAGCCATAATAAATAGATATACTTTCCACATATTGAAAGAGATACTGCATAAATTATATGACCGTATTGTGATGAAACACATCAATGCTGGTGACATTTCTTACCAAATTTATAAAAACCTGCATTTTAGGGGTTGAAAATGGCTCAACAAGGACAACACTGTCGACTTGTTCAGACTAATCTACATCATAAAATTCATATTAAAAAAAAGACTAATCAGTGTGAGTCTCCCCAGTGACCCCTGACCCACACACTAGGTAGCCATGAGGCCATGCCTCCTACAGTTGTTGTTCCCTCACTCGTAGCATTTTTCAAATTTGCTGGGAGAGAGAGTTCTAGCTGAATTTGAAGGTGTAGTTACACTTTAAATGCAATACAGCATAGCTTAATGAAAGAGAGTGACAATGTCTTCAATTGTTCATAACATAGCTCTCACCGGCTAATGTGACAGAGCTTAAGAGGACAAGCAGTGATGACAAAGAGTGAAAAGACAGGATTTGTCCAGTGACAACCTTTAGCCTGTAGACTACACTGAAGCCAGCCGTGGTGTTGTAAAACAAAGGCACTAATTGCCTCCACCACTTCTCACGCTGCCTTTGGCACTGTGACTTTCGCACAAAATATCAAAACTGACCAGAAATGTATGGAGGTATTTTTGTGTCTTTTATTAAGCAGTCAATAAAATGGTTTGAGAGAAATCTTTTCACACTTTTGCTTGCAAATCCTAAAGATTTGCTTGTGAATCAAAACGTTTTGCTTCCTGTTCAGCTGTATTCCGTGGGCGGGACCTACGCTGAAAGATAAAAGACACATTTGTTATTGGCCAGTCTGGACTCCGTTAACAGTCAGTTAACGAGAGAGGCAGTTTTGAAGTCCACCGGAGGAAGTCGATAGTGCCATTATTATGCACTACAGCACCAAGTTAACCCCACCACAGTGTCCTCATTCTTTGGTCAGGGCATCTACTTGGATGCTCTTGCAATAGCTTTCAAACATTCTGCTGCGTAAGCTCCATTTACTACCAACAGGTTTTGTCAGAAGAATGTGTTTAGTGCACTGAAATGAATGAATGTTGTGATTCTGGTGATATTCAGTTGGAATGTAGGATAACAGTAGGAAGACAGTTATGCTTAAATGTTCCTTGTCCATTTTCTTCCATCTCATTAGACAAATACAGTCAAACTGATGATTTGTATATTTATTTTATTTGCCTTCAAATGTATTTGTTACAAACAGGGTAACTGTGTTGGCGGAAGCACTAACTATAGGATAACATACAGTGTGGCCTGGCATGTGCTCAAATGTGTTCAAATAGCATGGTTATTTTAACATTTCTGTCTCTCTGAGACAAGCAAACGGAAGTGTGTAAAGAAATCTACATCCGTATCGACTTTCTCCGGTCTCCTCCGGTGGACTTCAAAACAGCCTCTCCCATCAGCTTTCGGAGACACTTTTCTAACTTGCAGACATACAAACAAAGAGCACAGCTTGACGGGGCTTAGTCTGAGCCCGTTCACAGCAGTTTGTCCCTCATCAGCAGAATCTTTGTGCTCCTGTTGCTCAGAATGCCCGACTGTACGTGTGTGTGTGTGTGTGTGTGTGTGTGTGTGTGTGTGCGGGGGGGGCTGATGTCAGCTGCAGCCCACCCAAAGTCAGTCAATAAGCTCTCCGCCTCTCACACCCTAACCTCCCCCAGAATTGGTAATCTCTAACCCAACACACACAACCCTGTTCTTATATGCTTGTGAGGACACTCATTGACAATGCATTCCATAGTCCCTTACCCTAACCTAAACATAATGCCAACCTGAATCTTAAAACCATGTCTCAACCCTCAAACATCCCATTGAAGGTCTCTCCGATAGTGAGGACTGGCCAAAATGTTCTCACTTCCAAGCCTTAAAACTCACATTGGTTCTCACAAAGACTGGTGGCTCTCTCTGCCCCACGCAGGCCGTCACTGGCACAGCATTGAAAACAAAGACGAGTAACACTGCTGAGATGACCTCATGGCTGCCTCTATGGAGCCAGACATTAATCCTAAAAACACAGACCGTCACGCTGCCACCTACTCTACAGCCAACACAACGTCCAGGCTAAAACAAACCTCTGATCCTGTCTGAGAGTTTGCCTCCCACAGACAAAATAAGTAACATGTCTGATGCCTGCTGTATTGCAGGAATAAACCTGCAGAACTAAGGGGGGAAAAATGGTTATTTTTCAGAAAAAATACAAACAGAGGAAGAATGGACATCTCAGTTGGTCCTTTGTCAAAGCAAGATATCCACAACTACTGTCATGAAATATTCATGTTCCCCGAATGGCAGTGCTGACCTCCAGAGTTTTCCAAAAGAGCCACCATCTGGCCATAACCTTTCCACTTGCACCCAAGAAAAAGAAGTACTGTAACAGGCAGATTGGCACCATATTAAAGCACTATTTATACTTCTGTGTTGTACAAGATGCCATACCTAAGCCGTAGCCTCTGTGTAGGCTTCCTGTGATTGGTCAGCATGGGCTGCTTGTGTTTTCTACGACACATTTCTGAAGCCAGTAGAAATTGTTGAGTGAATTTGTAAGTAGGCATTTTGAAAAAAAAAAAAAAAGATCTTCTCATTTCCACTGAAAACCTTCTACTCACTGCTTTCTGTCAGTGAATGAAACATCACAAATACAGCGACAGCACAGAATAGCCTCATATTCGGTAATGAAACAAGATATATCTTCTAACCATCGCCTGTAGTACAAAGTAAATAAAAGAATAGTTAACTTATTGTGGGAAATATTAAAGCACAATACGACCTGATCAAATACAGCTGTCTAGTGCTGTAGTGGTATTATCAAGGGATGAAATCTGACATTGAACCATAAATCAAAACCTATGCTATAAGGTATCACTGAGCACATTCATGCTCCCCAGCAAATGAATCATTTTGCTTTCCTCTTTATTTAATTGAAATAAGATGGTATACTTCTCATCTAATGCTGTGAAAGGACAACATGACTGGATAAATTATTTTGGGTAATACCCATGGATGGATTAAAATAACAAGCCTACCAGGCACAGGCCCAGGGGCCAAAGGGTCAGCTCCACCCACCCGAGCATTACCTGCAAAATGGCAGTCAAAGAGACACATACCTACTGAAACAACCACAAAGAGACACAAAACTACCACAAAGGCTGTGTGTCTTGCTCCTAGTAGGAGTGGAGGTTTTAATCCAAAGCTAAAGATTGAATTCCTAAATGGCATTACCATCCATTTAAAAAATGAAATCTTTAGCTTCTTTGCCTTGAAGAAAGAGACAGATTGTCTGTACTGTTCACTGTTGCGTACGAATGGGAAAATGTTTTTGAATGACAAAATTGGGTACTGTGAGATCCCTTGTATTCATGTGTGACAGCAGTCTTTGCTCCATCGTATAGCATGAACATCTTCCTGACAGGGCAGCAAGCAGACCAGTAATTTAGCCTGACAGGCACTTGTCAGAGGAGATTTGAAAAGCCTAGTAGCCTGACCGTGGATCAACTCAAGTGAAACATTCAGTTTATTTCAGCTTGAACAAAACGCATACTTTAAAAACGAGGGAGGGTGGGAGGGAGGAAAAGAGGATTTTTCAAATCCCAAACCTTCCCACCCCCACCAGCAGAGGGGTAAGAATGCCTGCTGGGTGTCTCCAATTCGGAGCCTAAACCTGCTGAAGGAGGCTGCTTGATAACATTCAGTAGGCACTCGGGGCCACAAAGGCTGCTTGACGGCTTGAGAGGTTCCTTGTGGGTTTAGGAGGCTGCAAAACATACCAAGTTCCCACACCAAAGTAATGTTTATTATTATAAAATCAACAAACTTCTCATCTTTCACTGCAGTTTTAAAGATAGTGATTCAGCATACATTTTGTTCAGATGCTATTTTTCTGTTTATATGTAAGAAGCTTTAAATGTAGCAGAGAGTAATCACTACTACGACTGTCATTGGTTAAGGGACAGACATGTTACAATATCCCTGTTTTTAAACAAAGTGTAATTGTGTAACATAAAAACATCTCAGATGAGAAAGATGAGTCTTTCTGTGACCGAATCTCTGTCTCTGCATCACAAACGTGGCAGCTCAACACAACAATCAAGTATTAAAAGCCTCAGCATGTGATAGCAGGCTGGTGGGAGGTGGCAGTGTCTTAGCACTGTATTAACAAAGATACACATGTAGCTACAAAGAACACATAACGTCATCTCTTTAAAAAGCAACCGAGTTCAGATAACAAAAATCTAATTGTAATTAGCAGTTAAAACTTAAACTTAAAACTTAATTTCTGGGTCCTTTAAATACAGTTGAGACAAACACCTGTGTTGATCAAATCAAGCTCCTGAAGTGGCCCGATTACACCGTTCATTTTGGTAACCACACAAAAAAAAAAAAAAGTCTCCCACTGTGCATAGACTTCACAAAATTGTAAAATCATATTGTAAAAGCACAGCAGGTCTAAACTCACACTAAAGTTTCGATTTAGTAAGTTGTATCTCGAATTCGTATCTCATTCCTCTTCCTACCACAAAATATTAATATCATTATTCTACTACACTTTAGCATTCAACCACTGAGAGATTGTAAGAACACATTGGTATTGAGCTCATCTGAGGACTATTTCAGCAACTTCATAATCTTCTCACTAAATACAAAGACACAACTATAACAGCAGATAGTGATCACTGCCAGAGGCTTGGAGCCATCCTGCTCCCTTCTCCCAGCCCCACCTCCACCCTCCTTTTGTTAAACACAACATTAGAGCTTCTTCGACCGTCCAACAATACAGTCCAACTCCATCTGGCTCCTCTATCCTACTGTGTATGCAATCATAAACACATCTCAGCCCTGCTCTCTGTTTTGTAAAATATCACTTTAAGGGCGAGGGAGGTCTCTTACCCTGTAAGGCGCAGTCAAGACAAGGTATGATCAGGAGCATGATGAAGCAGGAAGATACAGCTAAGTCCTGACTCCTGACACTAAACAAGTGAGAAAACAGCCTTAAAAGAGGTGATGATGCACTTCCTTAAGGCAGAATTAATAATTTTGATATAAATCGGCTGATATTAGTGTGAGGATTGATTTCCACTGAGCAGAAATGTTCAGTTCTCATACTAATAAATAACCCTGGGCCTTGTTTATTTTTACGTATAATTTATTTTACAAATTTGGGATCTTAATGACTAATATTTACAATCAGATGATCCATGATGACAGTGTTTCTGGTTACACAAAAATGAGCTTACTCTTTAACGAACATGTCTGTCTCTGTAGGGATCCTTTCCATTATGCTGTCAGACACTTAGAATAACAATCAGAACAGTGGCAAAAACAAACACTTTAAAGGGGACGTACTTTGACGGACGCAGTTGCCCACAAGGATTAAGTTGCAGCCATTACAGCCTGTTTTGCAGCTGCTGGCTGAGGTGATCTACTGGACCAATTCCAAAACATTTTGTATCTATTATTCATGATGACCCCAAATCATGTAAAAAGAAATAGGGCAGCGGTTTAAAAATACAGAAACTACCCATTAAGGCTTTGAGTCACTGTCTTTACTGGAGAGGTGGCAAATACCTGAATGAATGCTTTATCATTGAACTACCCCTTTAATTACACTGTATTGTGCTGTGTCTTTGCCTGAAGGAAGCTTCTCTTTAGGTGCGTGTTCAAGCCATCACCCAATGACGGCTTTCCAAACCAAAACGGCTTTTGATGATCAGCCTTGGACATTCGTCAGGTGACTGCAGAATATTACAAAACATGAACAAATGTTCATTTGTTACACTTGATTTCATGAGATAAAAAAAGCGGTATGTTGCAGTAAACTGACCAAGTGTAAGGGAGAAGCAGAAGGGAAGGTAATTCACCTCCTGTAACTCATCTGAACACCAAACTAACACTCCTTCACCTGAATGATCCAGGGTCAAAACAACCCACCTTGCTAAAGTGCTCAGCATGAAACTAGATCCCCCTTTAAATCAGAGGCAGTGTTTACAAGTATGCTAATCCTTTACTTTGATCGTTGTTCAGGTATGCAACAAAAGAAATGAACAATAAAAACTCAAGTTACGGAAGTAGGAATTCCTGATCATTTTCTCACAATAGCGATGTTACATTCACACTAATAATACACTCAAATGTAGTAAAGGCAGAAATATGAGTGAGCTGGAACCATGGAAACACCATCCTTTTTGAAAAATACAGTTAATGCAATTATGCTCAGAGAGCACGCCATAATCTCTGTAAGAATGTGTGGAATATTAGTTGCATTATTGAATGGCACTTTGATGTAATCACCTCAATGCAATTGTTTCGCCGTCTCGTTTAGCTTCCATTTTTGTGACACACAGAAATTCAAGCAAGGCAGCACTATCTAAAGCATTTACTGCAACATGATAAAGTAATGAACCCAGTTGCAGATTTAATGCCCCACAAACAGAATTAC
>JAVQJD010021962.1:0-89710 GCA_036023655.1 Nannoperca australis
GTAGTAATAGTAGCAGAAGTACTAGTATTTGCAGAAGTAGTAGTAGTAGTATCATTTGCAGAAGTAGTAGAAATATATTCAGAAGTAGTAGTAGCATTTGCAGAAGTAGTATTAGTAGAAATAGAAGAAATAGTAGCATTTGCAGAAGTATGTATTTGCATAAGTAGTAGTAGTAGCAGTATTTGCAGAAGTGTTAGTAGTACTAGTAGTAGTACTAGTAGTATTTGCAGAAGTAGTAGTAGTATTTGCAGCAGTTTGCATTAGTTGCCGGAGTCGGGGCTTGAACCGCCAACCTTGTGATCATGTGTGCTCCCATTCATTTGCATGGGGAACATTTTGCATAAATAGCTTAATATTTCAAAAAGTATGAATACTGCACAAGAGATGAGTCCTAGCACAAATGTCCTGAATTTGCTGCACATTTTGATATTTTAATGGCTTCTGTGGCTAAAAGCATGCGTGAGTTGATAGATGCTGAAAAACGTACAGAATCGGAATAATAATAAAGATTTGAATAACAAAAGTGTGAATGCTGTTCAGAATTCACACTAATTAGCCCCATTTTACAAAACACTCGACTGAATTGTATATTGTTTACCTGTAGTTTTGCAGTCTGTGTATGTAAGGCTGAATTCTGTTCTTGCAGGGTGGTGGTGTGTCGCTGCAGTGTTGCCATCTGGTAGTTAAGAGATGTGTTCTGGTTGTCCAGCTGTTTGAGTTGCTCCTTCAATAGACTGCTCTCGGTCTGCAGGGAGGCATTCTGGAGAAAAGAATGACACCAGTACAATTAATAACAACCTATTAAACAGGAACATCAAGTAATTCCCGTGACAATGACGGTCCAATAATTGAACAGATAACATTTAATCCACTAATTAATATTTAATCCACTCCATTTTTGGGACGCTACTAGTGCTGCACCGTTGCCAGTAGAGAGATAAAAAGTAGATCAAAGCGTGCGGATTTCCCAATGATTGTGTGTGGGGATGATCAGACTGAACTCAGAGTGGTTAGAGTGTGCAGCTGTTTGAATAACTTCTTTAAAAACGCTCTATTGTTGTCAATCTTCAATATACATTCATAATTTTCATATCAAATTGTAGGAAAATATGTTTACCTTCCTTCTGTATTTTTTTTTTTGAATTTCTTGGACCACAACTTTTTTCTCTGAGAACCTTTAAGTGCAAAGAAGGGAGCATCTAAGCAGGAAAACGACAAAACAAACACTTCTCTCAAAAATGGTGTATCTTCCCCAATCTTCACTCTACATGCATAATTTTCATATCAAATCCTAAGAAAATATGCCTGCCTTCCTTCTGTAATTTTTTGACCAATACTCTTTTCTCTGGGTGAACAATTACATTAACAAACTGCTCTATTTTCCACAATCTTCACTCTACATACACAATCTTCATATCATATCAGGAAAATAGGTTTGCCTCCCTGCTGTATTTTTTTTAAAATTTTTTCCAGCACGTTAAGCCATAAAAAACAGAGGAGAAAACTGAGCTTCCTTGTAGTTTTAATAAAAAAAATATCGCCTTTTGTCATTTCTACTTTGCGACAGTGTCCACATTTGAAACTTATATCACTGCGTTCGCAAGCTTTTCAAAGTGGTATCCTGACTTTGGAGATTGGACACGGTTTTTCAGCTATGACCAGGAGTTTGGGGAGTGCTCCTGTGCTTATTGTCAGTGCTCTTGTAGCTGAGTCATTATGTATTATAATTTTTTTGTTAGTGAACATTCTCAAAAAAGATCTGTTAATGATTTTATGTCGCTAGATTTTATTTTGAAGGTGTCACTATGCGCTTATAGTTCCTAGTTGCCTGTTGTAGCCTGGGGGCCTTATTTAGTAACGCACACCTCAAGTGTAAGCGGCGTAGCTGTAGATTCCCGGGTCATTCTCGGGATAGTTTCCAAACTGGTAAGACGAGTTGCATTGTCCTCCTTCATTACTAAGCTAGCGCATCTAAAGTTGTGTTTTTTTTTTTGTTAACTCGCATGTTAATATGGTCGTTATTGCTGACATGTTTTTATGTTGCATTGTTAGTCTTGGTCAGTGTAACGGCCGCTTTTAGTATCAAATTCGCCGGAGATTTCCCTCATGTGCATTTTTTGATTTGCCAGGGGGACGAGGGTGATATAACAGTGTATATTAATGGTGCCCCATGCTACTGTTTTAGATACGTTTATAATGTTGATTTGTTGTGATGTTTTTATGGACGTTTCTTTTATAAAAGGACCGTATCAACTGTATCATTTGAGTAACTTGAGAACCTAAGATTTTATATTGCATTTTCCAGGCAACGCAAGTGAAATGATTCTATTTGTTTAAAAAACGAATTAATTGAAGAGTGTCAAGTTAATTTTATCTGTAATGAGACATTCTCGGGATAGTTTCCAAACTGGGGGACGAGGGTGATACAACACTGTGTATATTAACGGCGCCCCATGCTACCGTTTTAGGAATAAATAAACGGATCCCGAAGCCTGGCTCTGAGCGTTGTCTTTGTACCTACTAAAGTCACTTCTACATCTGCTACACCAGGACATGTCAAATTGTCTCTGGGAGGGAAAAGGCCTATTGATTGAACATCTCGCTCACCTGATGGACCAGATTTTTATTTTTGTATATGAACCTCATCCTGAGCAGAGGGCTAATCAGCCAGAATAACATGGGTGGAACATGTGCATCTGTGGTCTGTTTGTCAGACTAATGAGAGAAATATTTAATGGCCTCGTCTAAAGTGCAAGAAAAAACTAAATGTTATACTTTGATAAAGGTCCCATGAAACAGTCCAACTGAGATCACACGTAGTCGTCCCATTTCTCTTTATTTACCTTTAATATCTTTTTATCATTACAAATTAGAAAAAAAGGTCTTTGGAGAAATCAGAAAGCATGTACAGCGTCAGCATCTAACCAGACCCAAGTGACACCTGCATGTACATTTACATGCTGATAATGTGCTTCAGCTGAGCAGCTAATTAGCTATCTGGCCTGAAAGCTGGCGTTAGCAGTGCATGTTTCCCCGGCGAATGTTTGTTTGGTGGCTCGTTCAACAAGCTAAGGTTCAGTATGTCCATGTCTGGAAGGAACGCTAATGTGGGTTGTTGTTCAAAGTCGGTGGCTCTTGTGTTGCTTAGCAGGCTGGCTGTTAGCCAGTGAGATCATCCGCTTATGAGAGACTGCCGACTTACTTAATGCTTCATGCTAATATTATTTTAAATAAAGCTATCTGGCTGTATGGAAACACGTTCTCCAACTATGTAGACGCAGAAGTAGCGGTATTCTGACAAATGCAAAACCAGGGGGCGCTCTCATGAAACCAATAAATATTAAATTTCACATATGTAAAACTGTAATTGTCGTCCTTGTATTCACATTAAACAGAATGTAAAAAAATTGTAAGGGATTCCATTAAAGCTCTATCTGGATCATGATCACAATAGTTTCTTCATCTTAGACGTTTTTCACGCCTATACTTGGTTTGTTCTGGTCCGAATCAGTTGATGAGTTTTACTTGAGTAAATACAGGAACAAGTTCCTGTGTTCTGGACTGGTGCATATTTCTTTGGTGGTTGGTTCTCCGGCTAGCTGCTACCGCTACTGACACCTGATAGTACACCTGGTAGTTGGGTCGGATCACGTTCCCACCACAAATAAATTCTAAAGCAGGTCGAGTCCACCTCCTTTTAAAGGGTCTTGGTTGTTTTGGTCCGGAACGAACTAACCAGGCAAACGCTCCAGCGTTCGTTTTAACCAAACAGGTTAGGTTTAAAAGACAAAATTTCTTCTGCCCATTTCTGCATTCATACAGCCCTGACACGACATTTGAACTCCTCCACCTCCACATTTGTTTTTATTGTGGATCTTTTTCCTGTAATAAATCAAATCTTCCAGATAACAATTCAGTCGCCTGCAACAGAAGAACGCCAATTAAATATTCTACTAGGGACCCCACTGGTTGGTAACTGACCCCTTCCATCTGATCTCAGTCCCACGCCATATCTCAGATGCATATTTATGAACTGAACTGCCCTTTAATTAACATGTTCACTTTTACATATAATCCAAGACAGGACATTCAGCTTTTTTGTTTTTCCTGTGACAACCAAGAAGGATATTTAGCACCATTTCATTCTTTTGAGATGCTCGGTGGGTTTGATATAGAGGTAGCTGAAGGTCACATGTGCATGCATCGATCACACCCGGAGAGACTTGTCTTGATTTTCCGCGAATGTCAGTGCTGTGGGAGTCGCAGAGGGAGATGGAACAGCAGTGTGAGAGTCAGAAGGATAAAGCAAAGAGAAGAGAAAGGTTGGAGCTCCTACACATCTCTCCTGTATGCTTTGACACCGAGCTCTGATCTTTATCTTGCCTCTAGCGGAGGGGTCCCATGGTAACCTACCGCAGGAAACAAGGAGGCTAGGCCACTGAAGCATCCGCCAGCCACAGGGCGGGAGAGGAACCTTGCTTTACAGCAAGCAGCACTAATAAAAGAAGGTGAATCCTAGTGCTGGCCACATCCTTACACTGATTCTGTAAAGTTCCTGTACTGCACACACCCACCTGCTGCAAGTTATGCTGCCAGCTCACATCACAACCACCCACCCCCACACACTGAAATACACTACCTTTAACAATTCAGTCTCTCTGATCTCTCTAATCTCTGATGTACAACATCACTCATTCTCCTGGTGGATTTAAACCAAAGCTCAATGTCAGAAAAAGGAAAATGATATAAAGAATAAGGTTTGTGAGGCAACTCCTCTGCATCATATACACACTGAAAACGTTTGTTTGACAGTTAGGAGAATCTGTCCACCTGCTGCCCTTCGACGTGGCACAAAGCTAATTGTCAGTTAGCTGCACACACACTACCCTTCATGGAAATATGTTGTGTCTGAGAATGAAAACTGTAGCAAATCTCAGCTCACACCTGCCTGAATTACAGACAGCAACCATTTACCACTTTGCTGATTAGTTACGTGTGATTGGTTGAGTGTTATATTGTTGTTTCCACATTGTCTCTGTGTGTGCGCGTGCGCATAAAAGCTGCTAAACTGAAAAGGATCCTAAAGGAAAATCTGCCAGCATGTACAAGGCCGTTCTCTTTTGTGCACCCTGTCAGGTGGAAACCTTGCATTTTTGAAATGTCAACTTTGCACAGAGGCAGCCTTGTTTCCAGCCTTGAGCACCATGTACTTTTCACTCAGCAAGTGGGTTTAAAACAGGTTTGAAAAGACCAAAGTTACATACATTTCTCACACAAGAACACCATGTACTGTAGTCATTAAGTCGAGGTTACAGCTGAAATCTGCAACTTTCTGTCCCTTCTCAATATGTAAAACCATGACAATGTGAGGATTGGACTCTCACCTCTCTCTCAGGTTTGCTGGCTTCAGTGTGCTCCTCATGCCTTCACAGTATTTTAGAAGAATAAGCACGGTAAGGTGAGAAAAAGCCAGCCCTCGCTGCACCATCGTCCTTCCTCCTCCACAAACCGTCTCCTCTAACTTCTCGCTGGGCTCTCAGTCCTTCCTGGCAGCTTGGACTCCAGAGTCCCTTTTGTCATTTCCACTTCAATTATAGCCGCCTTGGCGACGGGGGGCCCCCACGGTACTGCGCATTTTCAGGTGTCCCTCTTCAGCGCGTACACGTTCAGTTTACAAAGTCCAGCACATCTCTCGCTCCCTGTCTGAGTCCTCCCCTATCTTCCTCAACAAGCTGTGAGTAATGAGAGTGGGGTCTGAGCCAAGCCGTTTGGCTGTGTAATCTCTTTCATAATGCCCTTCATTGGAGGGCCAGGGGTCATAAATAAACAACAGAGCAGCGTCACAGATGACTGGGAGTCAGCGTCGAAGGCAGATTGTAAATTGGTCTTGCCCGAGCAGGGGTGGGGGTTACGCCGCTGATGACTGAGATGGTCACACGGTGCCATGGTGTGACTGCTGCAGACACTTATTATGCTGAAGGTGTGGTGGGCGGGGAGAGAGAGGAGGGAGCGTTGAATGGCAGAGCTGTCTAGAGGTTGTGTTGACTGCTGGACCTTGTGATGATGGGGAGCCCCCTGTGGGGAAATGGGGGACCTAGAAACAGCATCCCTCTGCAGATGTATTCTTTGAACGTGCGTGTGTTAGCGCATGACTGGATGTGCATGTGAGGCTGTGTCTGTGTGTGTCCGTGCATGTGCAGTGTTGGTCCGTCAGCTGCAGGCGTTTCTCCTGCTGAAGCTGTGAAAGAAGCAGCTAGGTGCACATTTGCACGTTGCTGCAAGGTCAGAGCGGGCCTCGTTGCTCAGTGTCAAAATGGAGGACAGGAAGGAGGTAGGCAGGTGGGTGTGTGGGGCTGCGAGGAGAGTCATCATTGTCTCTGTGGGGGAGCTCCTGGGGACCTGAGCCCTTGTTGAGTCCTTGAACTCCTCTCTGTTCTGCCTGCTCACAAACACAAAATGAATGGCTGCCTTTCTGAAATGCAGTCCTACAGAGGAGGAGGAGGAGGACGACGCGGTGTTCTTATGAATGATGTGTTATGTGCTCCTATGCTATAACAGGTTGGGCTGTTGTGCAGGGGGCAACTATAACTGTGACAAGTGAATTTCATTCTCGGGTGAATTAAGCACCTATCCATCTATCAAGTGCTAGTTATACTATCAGCCACAATGGCTCAGCCCAGCCGTCTGGCTGTCCAGCTTGCCTGGTTAATGGACTCTTCATGAATGACAGATGCCAGAATCAAATGTAGCAAATACACTAGTCCAATTCTGGGTGCTGACACTGGCCCAGAGCTCACTCCAGCATACCCTATATTAGTTTACATGTACCGACACATTTACAAATCATATATATTACAGTTTATATTCAACGTCCATCATCCAGTAAGTTATTACCAATACAATATTCATTCTTTTTTACTCCCATGCACCACGGCACTGCTGTAACGTCAGAGTGGCTGATGTTTCCCTTCCTTCTACGCGCAGCGTCCACTAGCATACAGATCTGGACGTCCGTTACGGTGGAATTGACAGATGAAGCCATATTATTCTTTGTAATAATTTAACAAGAGCTAAAGTGATTAGTTGATTGACATAAAATAAATCACCTACTGTTTTGAAAGTGTGCAAATGGTACATTGTTGGTTGAACAAAACAAGCTATCTGAAATGGCCCCTTGGGCTCTGGGATATTGTGGTGGGCATTTCTCTATGTTTTCTGACATTTTATGTTAAACTAATAAAGAAAAGATCACAAGAGGCTAACTTAACCACAACTTTGCTATTTACATATAATTTTCAGTCACTGGAGAGTCCATGATTTGGATAAGAATCGATGATCAGTGCAAGCTTTAATTTTTCTGCTAGTTTTCCTCCCTTCTCATCTCATCTATTTCCAGTTACACTGAAATTACTGCAAGAAAAGGTGTCAACTAAAAGCACAGGTCTACCACAGCCCACACCTGTGCCATAGCATTGCACCTTCTAACTGAAATTAGCCCTAGAATCACTTTTACATAACATACCACCGACACAAAGTACTTAGTATGCTATGCAACCCACTTTGGGCCACCAGAGACGGCTACAAAGCCTGCACTCCCACGGATAGGAGTGGAAAGTAAGCATGTGTGGCAGAATGCTTACGTCCAGAGAAATTGTTTCGGGCAGAACTTTGAAAGTTTAGGCTGTCTTTTTCAGTTTAGTCAAAGAAGCAAAACTGAACTGTTCCGAAATGTAAAAGCGAATGTCAACATGTTTACCAGGACGACGCAGCAAAACTGAAACTCACAAATGAACACGGTGGAAAAGTGTGGACGAGGAGACAAACACACACACTCAAATCTACTTCATATTCTGCACTTTTTCTTTCTTTGTCATTCTCTTCATCTTTTACCTCTTTCACTTCTTTCTCATTTTGCTATATTCACTCGCTTCCTATTTATTTTCTCTCTTCCCCTCTCCCTCTACAAACAGCGGGAAAAAATGAAAAACGACCTAGTTGATAAAGGCGGACATGATCAATGGCCATAGAAAATTCAGCTTTTTGAACCTAGTTCAAATTTTATGCGGCATCAAAACACTATTGTGCACAAGTCCAAGCCCCCACTATGGAGTATAAGCATTGCAGTGTGTGGAGGGAGGGCCTATTCATTTACACCGAGTTTAGCTTTATCAAAGTCATGCATGGTTAAAAGTATGCAATCGCTCACTGAATACACAAAAGACTAAAAAGATTTGCGTAAGGAGAAAGCCTCACGGTCCACACACCCTGGCTCATTTCTAACATCAAACACCGCTGTTCAAAAGGAAAGTGTGTGTGTGAAAACACCTGCAGGAAATGGAAAGTGGAGGGAGTGAGAGAGAGAAGCAGGGGGTAAATGGTCAAAGCAGAAGTGGGCAAAGGAGATTAACCTGCAAGGGGAGCAGAGAATGAAAAATGTATTGGCTGTTCACTGAAGGCGCACCTGCACATCTCTTTGGAACAACATTTTCATTTCTTAAACCCTTTCACCTTGATACCTTGTCGTCAGTGCTCAACCTTCACACATCAATCATCCTGCAATGTACATAAACCACTGTAAGGCTTTTTTTGGCTCTTAGTCGAAAGCCAAGTGAGTGTCCT
Source organism: Nannoperca australis (assembly GCA_036023655.1). Classification (NCBI taxonomy): domain Eukaryota; kingdom Metazoa; phylum Chordata; class Actinopteri; order Centrarchiformes; family Percichthyidae; genus Nannoperca; species Nannoperca australis. The sequence goes on from JAVQJD010021962.1 coordinate 8,620, forward strand.
CTTAAAGCTTCAAGGTTCCTCAAAACCTTAGACTGTATATATAACGATGGACGACATGACAGCTCCCCAACAGTGAAGCCAAAACATGTGGATCACCCCCTGGTGTCCGGCTGCAGTATAGGTGATAAGTCCCGCCCCCTCCATGTTTGCAGATGGGACAAAAGTAGTTATCGTGACAGGTCTAGTCATACTAACCTAAAGTTTGATGGAAAACCAGGATGGACAAAACGTTTAACCCTACCGTCTTAGAGAGGGGGCAAGATACGGTAAACATTCAGATATGGCGGTAACATTGCAGAATTTTAGACACGCTGTCCTTGAAGGCATTCTACTGAATTGTTGTGTGAAGAATGAAAAAACAGAGCTTGAGAGACCTCAGATCCTGCATTCTTTCTCACCTCCACACCTGGCCAACTGCTGCGTGAAGTGGGTGTTTCGGGCAGTGTGGAAGGGCCTTCACACGCTGTTCCACCAGTCAAACAGAACTTTAGGTCAAGAATTCCGATGCATTTAGGCCCAGGGGTTGAGGGGGAAAACAAACCTGCACAACCTCTACTCTATCTTATTCTCCGGTTTGGTATCTGTGCACGTTAGAATAGAAGTGTTCCAACAAAGCAGAAGAACTGCAGACAGCTCATCCTGGTGACTGACTGCTTATGGACTCCTCACAAGGATGTGTCAGCCCAAAACTTTAAATTAGCAGCAAAGTGAAATACAACGCAGAGAGGGGGGATTCACTCCAGCGGTTTCAAAACAAAAGCAGCTCGCGACCTTCACTTTAAATGAAGCCTTCATTTATCAAGAGATGCTCTGACTGGCAAGGACCGGCAGAGCTCGCTGCTCAAGTGGAAGAGCATTACCAAAAACAAAACCTGCTCCACACAGCTTCTCTCACCGATTTTAACCTTGCCAACAGGAAGTGACCACAGTTTGACCACAAGGGGAATCAGGAGGCTTGCCCAGCTCACTTCACAGTCCTGGCTTTGTGGTAAAAGGTTAAAGATTGCTGCAATACAACCAGTGAGTTGAGGCAGATACCGCCTCCGCAGTTAAGTGCAGACTCATTGATTGATCCCATTGATATTTGTAAAAAAGGCTCTTGATTTGTTTAACCTGCTCAGAGTGAGATGAAAGGAATTTAACACAGAGGAATAAGCAGCTTGCAAAAAACAGCGGTACTGCCCATGTCTTCTTTATTTCTCTGTAGTCGTCAGCCTTGTTCTGAATTAAAATCCAACTTGGATTATAAATCAGTACATATGACCTCAGTGTTTGTCTAGACTTGTGACTGACGCTGTCCGGACTGTAATATCTGTGTGGGTGATGGTTCTTATGTTATTATAATTATTTATATAGTTATAATTTCTGACACAAAAAGTAAGAATAATTAAAATTTCTGTTTGACTTTACCTGATAATGCTTACATCAACCAATCAACATATAACTGCATATAAGCAGACTATAATGTTTACACGGGTCCTGACCTTTTTGCTTTATTACCTTATGACATTGGGCTATTGATGGAAAATTATTAATGCAGTGAAGGTACAGTGAGGTTACACTGGGTGACTGGCAGTTTAGCTGACGCAGCACCCTCCACGCATCAACATGGTTAATCAAAGCTTCATTTGCATTTACTACCTGACCCCCGGCGTGACCTTCAGCCCGGTCGATCCCAGATATGATCTGAAATCTTGTACATGAGCAGAAGGAGAGCGCGGCAGGTGAGGTCTTGTGGGGAGGATGGTGTAATTCTCTTGTCAGCCGAGACAAATAACCTGGGCTGGAATTAATCGCCCTTGCATTCTAAAGAGCACTTCCTTAAACCCAGGCACACATTATAAATCAACTCGCACGTGGCTAACAAAAACCTTTGACGTGCACCCGCAGCCCTCTGGCTTCTGTTTTCAAAGTGGTGAGATGTTATTGTTCGAATCGAAAGCCTCTTGCTGCTCACCAATTGAAACCCCATCACAGTTTCATTTAATCTGACAAGTATAATCTTCTCAGATTGCCCTTTCCCACTGTGATGTTTGGAAAGCTTCTAAAAGACTCACTTCATTGATCTGAAGACACTTTAAGAGGCCTTATTGTTGTTCCCATGCCATAATCACAAATGGACCCTTTGAAATGGAATAACGCCAAACAATGCCAGTCAGTGAGCGAGTCAACCATGTAATAACGGCTTAATAGTTTTATCATTGCTTTGAAATTGTGCGGTCCATCTGTGTGTGTGTCTGTTTGTTGCGGTCTTCCACTCTGTAAAGCTGCCAGCAGTTCAAGTACATCTCTTTAATGTATCCACAGAAGCTGACATCATTGAGGAAGTATGGATTGCAATAAGGAATGTTTTATAGGGAAAACACGATAAACTCTTCTGTCTTTGGGGATAAATGACTATTTTCATTGACAATCAAAGTGATTAAGTAGAGTTCATACAGTCTGAGGCATCCACACATACATCCTTTCCCACTCATCAAGCCCCTCAGCTCCCCCTGTGCCAAAATGGACTTCCCCCTGAGGCCGGCATTCAAGGTTTATGTTCCTAATGACCCACAATAATTCAACCGTGATTGATCAGCGATATCGCCTAATGAGTTACAACCACCACGCCAAGACAGAGACGTTAATCTCTGAGGCCTCTTCACGACTGTATTAAGCATTGTGTTCCCTGATATCTCCCCGTGCGGGCAAATAAGTCACTGCCCTTGGCCAGACCCGGGCCGATATCCCACTGTGGTTAGCTGGTTGGTTTCCTCTGAACACACAGCGCGGGAGGACAGCGTGACAAACTGCGACCTGCGGTCGCACTTAATTCGGGGCGACCGCTTTGCTCAAGGACAGTCGGGGAAGATGTATGTGTTGGTGGCATAATGTATTCATGGGGGGAAAGATGGAGAAATTGGTCTTGAGACATGATAAAGTGCCTGCTGAGGTGTCGTTAATAAATGATGATGAAGCTATGCAAATAGTGCCTGCAGCTGAATCTCCAGCGTGTACTGTTCAATTAGCCCGTCACTGTGGTGCTAGACTAACACTGGGTGGCCGATCATCTATTACTGAAATCCATACTAGTTCCAGTGTTTCCCACAGAATGAGGGAGGGGCTTCGACTGTGTGGAGGGTTGTTGTCGGGACTTCTCACATGAATCCTTGTTAATAAGCCAGTTGAAGAGTTGCGTCTCCAGATTGACTAATTTATCACAGTTTTGGACAAAGAGGTGTCCATAAAATCCAGACTGATTGTATTCGGCCAGCCGTCTTCTCTGCAGGGAAACACCAACAACAGTCGCGGGTGGTGCATGATCATGTTTTGATTCAGAGTGTACACGGAGGGGGGGGGGGGTTATTCACAGATGGGTTTGCTGTCAATGTGTTTGTGAAGGGTGGGGGTTGAGCGAATCAATGAGCAGCAAGTAGCTCTAAAATCAAGATTTTACCCATTTTAAGTAAAATAAATACAGAAATCAAATAAATAAATCAATGTATGGGAAACACTGAGTTTCATATCCAGCATCATGGTAAAATCAAAAGCAATATTTTGAGTTTGGTACATGTATAAACAAGTTTCTGATGCTACGATTAGTCTATAATCTAAAACACTTTATCCCTTGTTAAGACACCATTTAACAAGCTTTTTTTTACCCAGAGAGAAGAAGCCTCATAAAGGAAGTTAAATTATGTTGGCAACATTATACTCTTATAACTGGATCTGTGTCAGTGAGCTGCGTCTTAAACTTCTACTGTAGCCACTTACATTCATCAAAGTGTCTATAAGTTTCTGTTTCACTAACCAAATACAAGAAAAAGAAATCAAATCCTCCGACTTGTCAGAAAAATTATTTCAGTGGTCGATTGAATATTTAAAGAAAGTGGGTTTTAGAAATGAAAAGACTGGATAAAGTGCTACAAAATGGATTTCCTTCTAACTGCTGGTACATATTCATACAGAATTCACAGTAACTTACAGAGGCCTGATTTGGGAAGTAGGAGAAGCAGTTCAAAGAAGGCTGCATTGCCCCAAAGACACTGAGTGTTCCTGCCAAAGGCCCATCAGCACATTCAGTCCTTTTTACTAAATATTTCACCATGACGTTATGCATGAATCACCCATGCATTCCCATTTTATATTCATGTTACATAGTGCAACTTGTGTGGCGCAGAAAATGTATCCGCCCGTTTGTAGTATGTGATTAGACGCAGCTTAGAAGACCAACTCTGTTCTTTCTGTGTTGCCAGAGAACAAGTCAGTCATCCACTGGAACCAGATGGGGATTCAATCCTCACTGAAAATGTCTTATTTTAGATATTTCAATTAGGTTACTGCTACTGAATATAATTCCATCTTGTAGCTCACCTCATTGAGGGATTTAGAAACTGGAATTTCACCGTGATTAGTCCTTTAAATATCACAATAACACACAATATGTCTGGCTGCAGAGGCTGTAAAATGCAAATTATATGCAGATTAGTAATATGATTTATGTATTAATTTGGCATGCTGAGAGGTGATTAGGTGAGTGGGAGTAAGTTGCAGTCACTAATGTTCAGCTATGGCTAAAAACTGTGAGGTCAGGGGAAGCGAAAGCCAGCGATTTCCTTCATTTACTCAGTGTGAGAGATGACCTTTTCAGAGTCCCTGCCTGTGGCGCTAAGGAAGCGCGCATCTGAAGGAGATTTGAACTTTAGCTTGCATGGAGCATATGACATATGTATGCTAACAGTTTGTGTCTCTGCGGGCTATCACACACTCTGGCAGGGCACTGAGAAGGAAAGACACATAGGGAAGAAAGAGCAGACAGAATGAGGACTGTACTTAATGTCTTATTTAAAGATACATAATCCAGATTGTGTTTCAATGCCCAACAGCCAATTCCAGAAAAGGACAAACCACAGAGCCCAGCTTTAATACTGAAACTTTGCTCCACCACATATATAAGTGTGATCAGTGCTGATCTCTGCTTGGGCCGAGAGACATTAAGCATTAAGCAACATAAAGCCTGCTTCACAAACTGGTGTCAAGAGATTCGAAAGACACGTGCATTTACAAGGCAGGGGACTAACGATCCGAGGTCACACCCGATACAAACACACCCATTCCAAAGTTTGCTCGACCCAAACAGCAACACGAGCAGCGGCACAATGCACCAGCAATCAATGAGCAGCCATGGCCATGAAGACCTGCACTTTATTAGACATATGGATGCACAGACCAGAGACCCACAGCAATACATCAGGACTCTACTTGACCCAATTAGACTGACCCTAGTTCGGTCTCATTTGCACTTGAATCGAGTGGTTTGACAGGTTTAATTGCAGACTTAAGTTAGAAAAGGTCTGGTTCAAATGAATAGAATTAATCCATGATAAACATTAACACTCTGCCGAGTTGTCAGAATTGAAAGCTAATGTAAAAAGCATTCTTTGATCCAGACCTATTTTGTCATTTGACAGATTACACCAAAGGTGTCACCAAAATCAGATTTGTTTTTCAGAAGGCTGTGATAAACTGAAAAACAACCTCCTCCTCCTTCATACCTAGTCGAAGTTAAATGTAAAAATGTATGTGGGAGGCAAGAAAGACTTGAAGGAACTGACACAAACCGCTGGGATGCACCATACACCATATTTTCTCTTTAATAACTAATTTAGTAATTCCCTTTGATGACAAAGGGAACCCAGAAAACTTAAATGCATGCGAGGGTGATAAAGCCTCTGCTTCGTTAAACAGTAAGATTGAAGCAGTGAACCTCAGAGGCAACAATAACTTTTTTCAATGCGTTCTGTTTCAGTTCTCAATCTCCTCTGGCTTTTTTCCAGCAGAGAAAGCTCTGAAAAATACAGAACCACTGTGTCTACCTATTATGAAAGGCCTTTTAAAAGCAGAAATAGGCTACATCCCTGACTGAGCAGCGATTTGACAAACGGACAGGAAGCTGAGGTCAGTGTAGCATGCCGTACCTGACACAGCTGGCTCTCGTCCAAGGCAATATGGGCTCCGTCTCTTCATACCATCTCTGCGGGAAAAAAGAAAAAAGCCCAGACAGGGCCAGGTCAGGAAAACTGATATGAGACTTCAAGAAAGAAAGGATATTGGAAAAGTAAGAGAGGAGATTAGATGGTATTGTGAAAATGCAGGATGTGTGGCTTTTAGACTTTAAAGATCGGCTGTTAACATTTTTGAAATTTCAAATAAACATATTTTACTAAGAAAAAAAAAATCTTTAACATGAATAAATTAATTATTTTAGTTCAGCTAAAAGTTCAACCCATCTTTTAAGGAAATGAAACAATGAATCAGCATCATACGTTTGCAAGAAACAGATACACATATGCCTTCCTTCATACAAACTGCATAAAGGCTCAACTCAACTCAAATTCATGTTGACACAGACCATGAGGGAAGTTTTAAGTTTAATCAGCCGATGGCTCATCAGTATTCTGCAGCCACCGCCGCTATCTCCTAACTATGGCAACAAACAGGCGCAGAAGGTGGAGGGAGCCCTTGATGTATGCTCTTTTATGAGAACTTATCATTCAAGACCCACTTACAGCCAGAAAAGGTCAAATTAAATTCTCTCATATCAAATTGAGTTCTTCACTTGATTAATAGGCTTCCGTGGCAGATGCTGCACCTACACACAACGAATTTCAAAACATTTCCAGGATTTCATTCACCTTGACGATGGCACTAAACTCAGATAATATGAGTTTAATTAAAATAGTCCATGAGAAAATATTTCAATTACGATCAATGGGACTTTTATGTTTCAATGTTTAGCATTGAGCAGGCTGTCTGGAATCAGCCCCTTGTTCACTCATTCACTACTCCCTAACTCAGCACTTTACTCTATATTGAGATTTCATTTTGTGTCATCATTTACCTGTAAAGTCTATCATTTTACAGCTCTATAAAATATGATGCATTGCATTGCGGGACTGTTAGCAGAATCAAAGATGAACAATGACTGTCTGCATGAAAATATTTGTTTTATTTCTATCTCAACCACAAATGTCAACGCGCTGATGCGTTAGATAAAAAGTTAGGGAACACCAAAGTCATTAGGATTCACATGAATGTAGTGCAACATTTGTCCCAATCCATTGTGAAGATTTTCCACTAGATAGAAGTGAAACATTTGATCTGGTTGTGGAGAAGGCAGGAAATTGCCTGCCAACTGCCCAAAACTAGAGATAAAGATATTCAGTTCACAACGATATAAAATAGAAAAGCAGCACATCCTCACATCTGGAAATGCCTGGCATTTCTCTTTTACAAAAACAAATATTAATCAAACATCAAAATAGTTAAATTTTCAGTCAACCGACAAATTAATTGATCTACTAATCATTTTAGCTCTGGGAAATTTCAGAAAGTGGAGAGCAGGGAGGCCTGCAACGCCTTCCTTATAGCCAGGCCGGAAGTGAGCCTGAAAACACAGATGGAAAGAAAAAGGCATATAAAAGTATAGACCATCATGGTGTGACTATTTCCCTGCCATCAAGGTTAAGAGAGAGAGGAAACACCACATCAGGTCAGCATGCAGCCCTGTCACCACCACCGCTAACAGGCAGAGAGCAGGGCGCGCTGGATAATTGGGAAGAACTTCCTGCCCTCGGACTTGAGTGGCATGTCTCGGCCGTGGCATGAAGTCAGTTACCTGATCAGAGCTCAGATATACCGAGCTGTCAGCTCAGCTCCGGAGTAATCACAGCCCTCCATTATCAAGCCGATCACGCGCCAAAATGGCTCTTAGAGAGGGAGTACCGTGTGCACGCAGACGAAAAACACAACCGAATACACAAACACACAATTTAATAGCATACACACTCACGAGCCCACAGGCAGAAGCTCAGAGGAGACAGCTGATGAGCAATCACACTGCAAATTGGCTTACTATACTGATTCAGAGAAATACTTATTAGTGCCTTACAAACATGCTTTGGTGGCCTTGGCACAATGCTGCCTTACTACAGAAGCTAATTCAGACATTTCTCTCATACATTTACGTCACTGTGAAAACATGCTTCCTTTTGCTATTAACATAATCTTTCTGACGCTGGAAAATATTGTGCCATTTGGAATGCATTACGCCCCCCCGTCACCTTGCTAATCAGCATAATATGAATTATTGCTATCATTAAAGTGGGTGGCCGAGAAACAACAATAGGCCTTAATTATTCAACAACGAGGAATAATAAAGGGAAAGCAAATGCACCTTTAGTTTCTGCTGCCAACAATCATTAGAGTTTGTATCTCTCTCCCCTTTGGGAACAGAACTAGGCTCCATTTCTCTGTTGTGAAATCATTTCGAAGATTGCGATGAGTGATGAGCTTGTTTCCCCCCCCGAATATACTCCTTGTGTTGTTTGTCGGTGAGAGCTCAGTGCAGAAATTGCCCTAAGAGCCCAATAAAAATGTGCTCGGCAATAGTTTTTTCGAGTTCTAATTTCTAGAGTGTAATTGTTATTGGGTCCGCGTGCCATTAAAGTGATGATTGAGAGCCTAATTTTGCTGAAGTTACATTTCAACTCGTGTTTTTATCCCAGATTTGAAGTCAATGGAGGTTACACCATTTAAACCTTTTTTATTTGGATACTTCATCATAATGAAAATATGATGAGTTTGTGTATGTATTGTACTGTGTATTGGTGATGTACTTTGAATAGGGTTATCCACCAGTGATGAATTGAGTGAAGAAAAAACTGCAATCATTCATGTCATCATGACATTTTAGAGCTGATGACAAGACTACAAACACAATTAACACCTACAGTATTTAGCTACAAATTCACAATTCCTGTACGTTTATTATCGCTCTAGGCAGCTGGTTTTGATTACCTTCAAAGACAAATAGTGAACTCTGATCTGTCCAGTAAGCCTGTTTCGATTGGTCTCTCCATCTCTTATTTCAAAAGGATTGAAAAACCTCTAATATACATTTTTGTTAACCTCAAACAAATTACATTGGGGTATCAAAATACCAGGTCGACGAGGTCAAACTCATTATATTAGACTTTCCTTGAGAGCTAAAGGCTTTAGCTGAATCCACAAATCCACTAGTACTGCAGGGTTCCTCTGACCTTTCAGAATGAGTTGCCAATCAAATTTCTGTCCGTCGTAATGGAGACATGGTGATTACAGCAGACATGATTCAGAGCTATAAACCGCTGCCCTTTAAATGAAAATGAAGTAGCAAAATTAGTTCATATGGATTTGGAGAGATGACTTGAACATAACAGAATATATTGTAATAATTTAATTGGTGCTTTCATGGATCACAGTTTCTCTCTAGTAATGATCGAAAGGCTCATTGACACATCGGTCACCACTGGCATTTATCTCAACGTCCAATTGACACTCCAACAATCCTGATTGCTGATCAGTGCTATTAACTGGGTGGGGGGGGTGGGGGTTGTCACAATTCAAAGCACGCCTTTGTGTGCTCTGAAAGGTGGAAACGGATACCGCCAGATCCCGAGATACCCGCTATGGTGAATGAGATAATTAACTTTCAGCTTGAAGGCGTCCCTAAGACTTCCTGTCAGCTGCTGTTAGCGCTGTTGACAAAGTCTCCAACGACATACAGCAGATATGGAAATTACGTTTGATGTATGTTTAGGCTTATTTTAATTATTTCACAGCTGATTCACACTCTGTAGACACCCTGAAGTCGAGATCAACCCACACTGCGTTTCGGTCTATTCCGGGCTGGGATATCAAATTCAAGGTCACATTTCACTCCCCTGCTCACTGGATGCAGTTCGCATTGAAATTCTACTACATATCCAGATCACATGGGTTTTTGTCAAGCCAAAGCAATACTTTTTCTTTATATGAACTACTGCCAGCTTTACACAAATGCCTACTTTCTTCCTTGCAGGTACAAAATCTCTGCAAAGGCTTTTAGGTCAAAGGCCTGAAAGAAGGTCTGACTTTGAATTATTGCAGCCAGAAGGGAATCTGTAACATATTACTGGCTATTTTGGTTTATGTCTCACCAAGAAAAGGTAGCACGACTATCCTTGTCAGGTCATTGTGTGAAATCATTTTCCAGCCATTTTCATATGTTTTCATGCATTTAGATTTCATCTGATGACAGTCAAGAATTCATAGAACCATGGTTACATGTGTAACTCTTGTTTTAAAGGCCAATCATAACTCACATGTCACGGTCCAAAGCGTCTTTCTTTCTGGTTAAGCTACTCTTTAAATTGATACGGGTCTCAGGTCTGTGCAATATTTTGAGTGGAGTTTGATCTTTATTCCAGCAATCAACGTGCAGAAATTAGATTCCTGATCTGAATATGCATCATCATGTTAAGACACTGTGCCTGTTACTTTAAGAACATCAAATTATGAATGGTGCATTAAGAAATGCTTGTGACTTTTTACTTTAATGGAAATGACCCAGATCTAATTGGAATTGGCCTAGATCCTGATTACTAATTATGCACCTGGAGCAGACAATACAGTATACTTGTATCAATGCAAGGCCTGTCTAGGTATTCTTAACATAACTATAGGCTTAATTGGTTGACATTTTCAATGCACACGGCATTATTAAAGCTCTAATTAAGAGTCCCATTAGAATCTAAGATCCTGTCAATTAAGTCCTTGAACACACAGATTTAAGTCTCTCTAAGACTTTCAGCATTCATCATCGAAGGCAAATGTCAGCTCAGGGCAGAAAAGTCGGCCTGCTGTTGCTTTGAGGAATGAAAGAGAAAGTGGTAGAAAAGGCCATGCCGGTGTTAAATCTCAGAGCAATTACATTGAAATTGAATTAAAATGCTAAAATACAGGGTTCTACTTTTGACTGACAGTGTACATTCTTTTCCAAAATGTAGTCCTAGCAGTGTCAATTAGTGACTCATGTTAAGATGTTAGAAGCAGCCCTGTACTGTAGGCTGGGCAGAGAACTGGAAAATGTAAGGCTGAATAAAACTATGGAACAGAGACAACCCGGAAAAAGACTAGTTTAACATCCACTTCATGCTCACAGTTCCATCTTATATCCAGTGGTATCAAGATTACATATTCTGTGTATCGAATTACAGTATGTCCTCCTCCTGTTACTCCTTTCTCCTTCCTCATTCGGCCTTCAGTGCTAAGAGAGCAGCAGCACTCAGAAGGAAGAAAATAGGTCATATCTCCCTAGATCGCCTCTGTAACCTCTCAGTTTATAATGATCATGTTTAATGAGTGAGCGCTCTCCAGGCATTCCACAGCACAAGTGTGTCATCCTCATTGTGCTGCATACATTGCCTTTCAGTAGGTAAGTATCCCACACCCTCTTCACATGCCACAAGATGATTAACTAATATGTTCCAGTCCAAGCTGAAAAAGAACCCTGCTAACCCTATAACTATGACACCTCGGTTTGAGTTATAATTGTAGTTCTACCTCGGGCCAATCAGTGTAATTTTGAAGGCTGGGTGCAGCTGTGAGATGCATCTTTTCCTCAGGTTTTGTTGAAACGAGATCAGTGGAGTCTGACATATTGCATGTGACACATGAATGAGCAAACAAATTATGTACCAGCCATAATCAAACCTGGGCTGATGAGTGTAAATTACAAAAATACTGCATGTGGATAAAGTGGGGAGACGCTCCCTGAAGTTTCAGAAAACTCCAACAAACAAATTAGACCAATTAGTGAATTTCCAGGAATATAATCCAGGATCACTCAAATCCAGTATCGCGATGGATGGACTGATATATGTGGGCTCAGAAAGTGACCACCTTGAATGTAAAGAGCTGTTGTGAATAAATGAAGCTAGCAGACGTTGGTGGTGTGACATTAACAGAGTGACTTAAAGCCAGACAAGACACTAAACAGACTAGTGATGTACATTGTCCTGGGTAGTTTTTGAAAATATCTGGGGAAGCTTCATGCAGTTGTTGAAACTAAATGTTGTTACTGATCTATTTTTCATCTTTCAACTCTACAGCACTTCATGTTGGCACTGCTGCATGGAACGCACATGAAAAAATCATATTTTCAGTGCTTTCAGCCAAAGGCAAAGTGTGTGTATACTACACATATGCTTCTTACATAACAAATGCATAAAGCTTTCAGAAAATAAATGACATGGAGAATGTTGTATCTATGACAAGCTGTACCCAACGACTGTAGAGAGGAATACACAGAGATAGAGCTACAGGTAAAAGGATTTGGTTTCGTTCTAGCTCTACAGCCTCAGCCTACAGTCCTTATCATCAATGACTTTTCATTGAAGCCCCCCCCTCCACCTCTTTGCCCCTGTCAAAGGAAAGGAGAGCTAAGCCCTTGATGAGTGCACCTTTGATCTCTCTGAGGAGCCTCTGCTCCTCCTCCTTTCTTTCTCCCGTCATCCTCGCTCTCCTCTCTGCTGGGGAGCTGTCAGGAGTTCTGAAGGCTCGGTCTGTCCGCCCTGCTCCCTCATCCCACCCGACCACGTCTCTGGGCTCTTTCATCCTCACGCACAATGCTTTATGAAGGCGGCTCCAATGCCAGAAGGACCTCGCCGCCACCCAAAGTCTAGCCTCGGCCGAGTAGCCGCTGCTCCCTCCCTCCCCTCAGCCCTCCAGTTAATCGGGGTTGGCTTTCTCTTTCAGTAAAAGCGCAGCCATTAGTCAGCATCGAGGGCTCGTTCCTCACTGTTAACAGCTAATTGTTGCAATCGCTCCACTGAAGCACCGGCAGTGTGGTATATGAGTGCTAAGAACAACAAGGTGCCACGCTTCTGCAGTATTGATCAGGTTCACACATAAATGTGCATAACAAGTAGGTGAACACATCATTTCTCTTTATTTAATAACTGTCAGCGCTGAAATGGCCATCTGATTCAGGCCCAGAGGGAGGTGTTTCAATCACAGTTCAGCCTTTGATTTAATCTTGTTATTTACACTATGTAGTCCAAGCTCCGTGTGGATCATCACTCCGCAGGTCTCGAAACAATTTTTCACTTTTGAAGAACAGTTGGACTTGTAGCTCCCGTTGTGGGATTTGCGAGTGTCATCTCTCCAGCCCGGCATTTGTTATCTTCCCATGAAGAGATCCAGCGACTGGCCCATGCTTCAACAACGCAATGAGCCGAGCCTGGCTTCAATCCCCTGTGTTATTACATATTCAATTAAATTTGTAGTCTGCTCGCTAGTAATTGTAATGAATATGCAGGGCATTCATTTCTTTTTGTCACAGATTCCGAATAAGGAGACATTTGAGGTTCACAAAGCGTGCGAGTTGATTGGATCCCTTGTTGCCGCAGGGCGAACTGGTGGAGGTTAATGTTGCAAACAAGGACAAAGTGTTCTGAATGATACGTTCCTGAGCCCCTGTGTAACACACACTGCGCATTCCTGACGCCAGTCAAAGACAAATCACACCTATAAAGAGGAGATGCCTTCCAAGAAAGTCTGTTATGTTAACAGTTTGAAATGCTGAATGTCTTCAGCGTCAGTACAATTTCCGGACAAAAAGAAAAACACAAACTTGTGGCCTCCACAGAAGATCCACCCAGATACAAGGGCCCTATTCAGAAACATTTCTGCCCAATGATACCATCAAGATCATAAGTAAGGTGACATGACCATACAGATGTTTCATTTATTCAACATGTAAAGAGAACACCATCTCCATTAACTGTCAATCAGGCCAATATTATTTCATCATTTATTTCTAATTGTATCCTCTGAACAATGTTGAAATAGCTTTACACCTTGCCAAACAAAAGGAGCCAGCCAACGGTTGCCGTAGGAACCCTCAGAGCGGCGACAACAGCTTGCACTCTACATGAAAGGGATTTTTTCGCGCCTATTCCAAAGGTATCGCTTCTCTTCCAGCACAGGAATCGATGGCTTCAAATATGTGTGAAAACTAAAGTTGTGAACAACTCCGGCGAGCCTAAATTGCTTTTCCCCAGACTTGCGACGGATAAATGCTCCCCTGACAACAAATGAGAGTGTGCTTTAAATGTCGTAGCATTGGTAAGCTCGTGTTACACTCAGGACAAGTTGGTATATTGCCCTGCTACTATCATCCTGACCTGATCTGTGGAAAGGTGCCTTTCTCTTTCTGATGAATCCTTGCAGAGGTAGTGAAAGAAATGACGGTATGATGTAAGTGTAAGTTCCTGTCCTCTGCCCTCTGCAACCCAGCAGGCACACTTACAGTTTCCAGAGCAATGCAAGATCAATCTTTAAGTCTTTAAACAGGCTGCTTATATAATAATACATTTAACCATATTAAATTGTATTTATTGTATTATACTTGCTGGTTCATATAAAAAGCCAGAATTCTGTGTGTTTAGCTTTAATTTGGCTCGTTTTTGAATTTTTCTTCTACAAAAGGTCCATACACATATTTACAACCATAAAATGTGTATTGCCTTCGAAGGAGTCGTTCTGTGAACAAACTTAATGGCTGTGTGGCAACTGAAACAGCAGGAAACACAGCACTCTTATGAATTGACACTCCAAGACAGAACTTTTCTTCTCAGACATTTTTCCTGTTCGTGACTACTTTGACTGCACTGCAAGTATAACCAGTTTATCTCCCAAATTTCCCAATCCCCTCTCTCCCTCTCACACAGCACACACTGTGAAAATCGATGATAGTGACAGAGCGTGGGAGGCAGAGGCTGCCAGAACAGTGTCATCCAGAGTCGCTGATGTCACCTCCACTGTACCCTGCACTGGGAGCGCTGCCAAAGTGGGACTTTTTGCCGCTGATTCAGCCGGCACTCAGCCTGGCAACCATGGTGATGTGCATCGTGGAATGCCTGTAAGTGTCATTAACTGGCATGGACGAGTGTTGGCCGTGGCAGGGCACCGCCACATGCTTTTGCCATCACACACACACACACACACAGCTGTGCTTGGCAGAGTTCTTAAGAGAGAGATGGGAGGGGCGGCAGGAGGTAAAAAGGTAAAAAAAAAAAGAAAAAGAAGACAGAGAGACAGAGAGGGGGGATTGAGAGATGATGGTAGGTTTTAAAGGAGGAATAAGTGTGAGGGCATACCAAGAGCAAAGCTCCAGAGAGACAGAGAGTAAGAACCCTCAATGCAAGGTGAGAAAGAGGGAGGCAGAGTGGAAAGCAGAAAGAAAGGCAAGCGAGTGAAGTCAGGCTGACTTATTCCCCGAGGCTCATCTGGAAATGCTCTTTCGTCTTCTGTTCTCTGTCTGCCGAGTCCACAATAACAACGCGCTGAAAAGACGTACCATCCTCTACAGGAGAAACAAATAATGGATTCATAAAGAACTGCCTCTTCTTAGTTGAGGTACAGTCCTGGACATTCTCCGTCTCTGAAGCAGCTTTGAGATGAACACTGACGGCGGGCTCATGATGCTGGCTAAGAATTTATAAAGCTGTTGCTACCGGCTCTACTGTACTGTGCTGCACATCACAATGCCCAACTTTCATGTTACAGGATTAGGAGGGATCAGTTTTCTGGATCAATAGGATTATAGCTGCCGTTAACCCTCCTGAGTTGAAAGAATCACAACCTACAGAGAAAACAAGGGGATGTAGGAATAAAAAAGTGTATTTCAGGGTGGAAGCAGGATAGCTCTGCCAGTACTTTGCACGCCAAAAACAAACAGTAATTCTAAGCAGGAATAATCTGTACTTGGAAGCAGACAAAAGCCAAACTGCCCACGGCGCAACATTACCAAAAGCACTCTGGAAAAGAAGGCTCTGATTGTTCGAAGAGCCCAAATGGAAAAATCACTCAGTGTAATTGGCTTGCCTTTCTTCTCCTTCTACCTCTAGAGAGGAAGAGAAACATGCTTGAATATGTGCACAGAGAGTCATGTCTTCTAGACTTGCACAATAATTGGCTACTTTGCAGGGCTCATACACAAGTCAATAACTACCATCAAATCCACTTTGAGCTGCTTTCAGCTCATTATGTCCAGAGGCTGTTTAAAATGTACAGCTAGCAGGTAAATTACAGAGAAGTAAACGCTCTGCAGCAACTTTTATTTGTTCTTTGCTTCCACACAAACGCTCAGGAGAAGAAGAAACCAAAGAGGAATGTTGTCAATGTGTTGTTAATATGCAAAGACAATGCTTTCTCCTCACTGATGTAACAGAGGAGCAGTGGTTTGGCCATTATTTTCTGATGCTTCTTGTTGCAACTCAGCACCATTGACTGGAGTGGGTGGTAAATGTATATATAGTATGTGTAAGCTTTCCTCACGCCAACAGAGAAACAGACTACTACTCCTGCCTAGTGTATTTGCAAGTATTTGATGTGTGTGTGTGTGTGTGTGCACGCACGTGTGTGTGTGTGTGTGTGTGTGCATCTGACTCACTGAGCACTGCTCCCACATCAGCCCCTGACTCTCAGCAGCACCAGATGGATCCTCAGGAAATAGCCTGGGAGAAAATTAAGAACAACAGCTGTCAAATCAGTGAGTGAAGTGAGCACGAGAAGAAGACGAAGAACAACAAGAAAAAGAACAACAAGAAGAAGAAGAACAACAAGAAGGAGGAGGGGAAAAAAAGAAATCCCTGTGAATTCATACAGTCGCACCTTGCACAGGTAAAGCCGGACTGACATTCAGCGAACGCCTTATTAGGACATTTCATGGGAGTTTGATGTGATTATCCTGAACCTGTCAGCTGCAAACAGCATGTCGAAATGCCACCCAGGCACTTCCCCCTCCAGGTGGTTGATGCGTTGCTGCAATGAAAACTAAACATGTGTTCATGAGACTGATGGCTGATGAGGGAGTGTGGGAGGGGGTGGGCGCGGAGTGCAGATGGGGGCCAAATAATATGCACACATAAACACATCAAACATTAACTCTTACGCTAAAATGAGCACACACGAACACTCAAGATCACTGAAGTGTGAATGATTCCCTTCATTCTCCTTATGTCTCTGTCTGTCTGTCTGTCTGTAAACTGATTTGCTGCGTACCGAGCAGCTAATAAGGGGTGTGAATGAATGAAAGCGTGTCATCCTGAGGACACCCCTATCCACATTATTTTTGGTGTAGTTTAGTCTTATTTTTTTAGGGTGCTTTCCATGGATTGAGCTAGGCCTCTTAGTTCAAATGAAGGCCTTATCACCCAACACCAGTGTTCACCTTACGAATGCTCTTGTGGCCGAAGGGAGCAAATCCCTGCTGACAAGCTCCAAAATCAGGTGGAAAGCCTGAAACCAGAAGAGTGGAGGCTGCAGTAGCAGATTACTGTCCATGGTTGTTATGTTTGGGTGTCCACATTGTTTTGGCACACATTTCTGTTACTGCACAAGCTCCGTGCATAGGTGCAAAGCTTTGAAGCTTTGAGATAAAGCTAATTGGACGTAGGTAGTGATTGCTGTATGAACATTGTTCTTGTAACTCTGACTCACTGACAGAATCACAAACAATACAAAGAGCTAATCCGAAAATGGGCAAACATTTGTTTTAGTTGACGTGTGCATAATCACTGCACAGTAAGTAGTTCCTGGAAGCAGCAGGACAGAAGTTGTGCAACAGAATGATGAAGAGGTAATAAACTACTTTCAGTCTGTTGTTTGGGGGGGTATATATAGAACTGTCCTTTTACTATGCATGCATCAACTTGAGGGATTTGTCACACAAAGCTTTATTTCCAATGGATCTATGGAGCTCAAAGAAACCCAGCTAAAGAGCTGGCAGTCCATCTGTTCACTTCATACTTAGTTTTAACCCAAACCATGATCTTTTCCTAAGCCTGTGAGGCTGATAACCACTGATAACATTCCAAACGGGTGGTCTGTTTTTGTCTCTACCAAAGTGAAAGAGTTTCCCCAAACAGGCATGATCTTATTTATGCAAGGCTCCTCACAGCATTAAAATGTCTAAATTAACATAATTCCATGTAGCTGTGATCATATATGCCATTGGGTTCCAACCTTAATTTAGAGCTGAATTAAATATTCTGTTAGGATGCTGTTTATTTTTGTAAACGTTCAAGGCTGAACAACTTGAAGATACCGTTGGGATTATTTTGGGTGCAAACTTTGAAGATACTAAGTAAAGCTACTAAGATGTTGATCATACTTTGTGCTCTATGTAACCAATTCTATTTCAAGATTATTTATCTCGTGACTATAAAATCATCAATGGGCAAATTCAGATGTGTCAGTTAAGAATAAGACTTTCTTAGCTTCTGATATTGTCAGAAACATCTTAGAATTAAAGTTTAGATTGTTAATACTGATGCATCAATGTTTTACTGTTGTAGCTGCTCGAGGTGGAGTTAGTTTAACTAGTTTAACTACTCTATATACACATTTCTATTGATTTATGGACTTTAATCGTAACCTTTTTGTAAATACTGGATGTTTTGAACAATGACTGAAAAAGTTTAAAGGGGAAATGTCTCTCTGGTGGACCTGCTAACAACTCTGACATCTGAAACATGTTCACTTAGTGTGACTTTTCAAATCACTTTTTTCAAATTACTTTTACTTACTGAGTGGAAACACGCACTGCAAATGATCTCTCAGGGATAAAAAGGAAGTATGTTTCCAGCTGTGCTGTGCTACTACACTCAGAAAGGACTTTGTTCCTCTGCGGAGTTTGAACAGCAGGTTTTCTTGTTGTGGGTCATCACACTCAACAGTGAGCCGAGCTCAACTCAACCACCGACAAGACAAAGTAACAGCTTCGACAAAGCCAAAATACAGTGCTTCCTCATGGATCACGTTTCAGGTCTGTCACTTTGGGTTTCCATTTAAGAAGGAAAACAACAAGACAGCTGACAAGATGGAGACTGCTTACACGTCAAGAATAGTTTTACACTTTCAACACGATCCTAAAATAGGTTTTGAATAGGAAGTTCCTCTGAGCAGATGCATGCTGTTGTACTGCGTGCTGTTTTTTAATTACTTTTTATTTTACCATCCATGCCAATTTAGATATAACATTTGTCTTTGTATTCAAATAGACGTTAAAATGGCGTTGAAAAGTCTATTTCTGCATTTATGATGTTTTTTATTTATATGCGTGGGTTTTTTATGCATGCACACCTGCTTCTTTCGATGGTAGCATTATAATTTATGAACCAGAAAATATGCCGTTATCCTCAGGAAATCCTCCTGGGTGCTCTCCGTCACCTTTATTATCCTTTCTAATGCATTCTCTCAGGAGCCCCACAGACTTTTCATTTTGATGAAATGACAGGTAGGTTCAACCATTTTCTTTTTAGTTTCCAACCTTCTGGAGAGAGTAGCTCAAGTTGACAACCTTCATTAGGTTCTGGTAGACTGGGAAAAATACCTGAAATAAAGCACTGTGACTGTGTTCATTCTTAAAATTTGTAATTTAGGGATGACATGCCAGGAAAGAATAACACCATGCCAAAGTTATCAATATGCAAAACAACATGCAGTTTGTATATTCTGTAATAAGTTGCAGAGTACATATTTCCAGTGGAATTATATGAGGGGTGAATCGATGTAAAAATGTAAAAAAAAAATATTAGGCAAAGTGATTGTTTAGGCGAGACAGGGTGCGTGTGTGTGAGGTGGTTTTGTATGCAGGGGTGGACGGTGGCTGAGGGGACTGATTACCAGCAACATCTTGTGCCAAGCTACTTCTTAGCTGTACTGATTTCACCCAACTATCTGTATTCATTTATGCATGGAGCGACCGTGGAGGATGAGTGGTGTGCAAAACAGAATATTTTTCCTTCATAGGGTCTTTTTTTCTCTCTCTGCATTCACCCCTCACTGCTGATCTCTCTTCATTCCCGTTGCTGTTTCAGTTCAATATTGTGAGAAATTACATTTCAAGATTCTCGTTTTGTGGTTCTTTTGTGCAGGCTGCTAGACTAAAGGGGTACATTGTTGTTTGGGGGCTTTTAAATGCTACTATGCAACCACCCACTGCTAAGGAACAGTCTTACTGTGAATAACAACAAAATGACTGAGAGGGAGCGATGCATCTCTGAGTGAAAGCAAACCGCTGTGCAGTACACACGCTTCTCCTCTCAGCTACAGACCTCATCTTTAAGGTTGGCTTAGAAAAAGGAACAAACAAAACACAGACATGTCTGAACATGCCTTCAGAACTCTTTTGTCGGATTAACAGATTCATTTGACTTTTAGGACTGGCAGCCGATATCTAGCGTAATTGCAATTTTGCTAAGAAATATTGCAATTAAAATTGTGAAAACTTTCTTTGAATTAAACTGAGTCCGGCCCATTTCTATGGTCTGTTAAACAACATATTATTGCACCAAGCATAATCACAAACTTTCTACATGCATAGAATCAGATAAAGTAATGAAGCTGCTTAATGACGAGGCGCTCCCAGGGTGCACACCAGTCAACATCTGAGTAGAATGACTAGTTTTCTACAGAAAAGGTGTTTGATACCTGACAAACAACCTTTAACAATACTTTTGACGGCTCTGCAGCTGCTTAAGCTAACAGCTGCTTACAAGTCAAAGTGGGAGAGTCATAGTAGGAAAAATACAGGTGTTACTAACAACATTAACACTGTCCAGTTCAAGTGTCCCACTGAGCCATGACAGTGTGACAGTGAGCCACCATGCACAATACCAGGACCTTGAAACTGAAGCAGCCATCATTCATTGTATTATTCACACCTGTGCTTTTCCTTTTGTGACAGACTTCTGTGAAAGAGGCCTATGGGCATAAAGACCCTTTTCACAGCCGACATTTTGACTCGATAAAGCAGGAACAGCACAGGTGCAATATATATCATTACAGATGGTTGCATTCCATTTAGGGGAGCCAGTTCCAGGGTTCTGGTATTGTGAATGCTTCCTCAATGACATGGCTTACTGCGACACTCAACTGTTAATCGTTAATTATTACTTACTGCTGTGCTTTCCCTGCTATGACAAGTCAAAATGTCCACTGTGAAAAGGGTCCATTAACCACACAACAGTCTTTAACGCAGAGTTAACGTTAACTAGCTATAGTTAGCTATAGAAATCCATGCTCGCTGGCACAAACATTCCCTTACTTCAAGCTTCTTCAGACACTGTTGATTAAGTTAGAACTAAAATTGTAGCTGGTGCTATTTGAACACTGTAGTCAGGATCTGATCATGATTGTGAGATAAAAAAATAATCATTTGGCCCTACGTGTGCAGCTGTGACACCTTATCTGCAAGGCTTTAGTTTTTTGGGGGCTTTTCTGAAGAGCGCTTGATGTCTACAATTAGTCCAGGTTTAGCAGGGCTGCTGACTTCTGGAGGGCTTACACAGCCCGCAAATGGAAAAACCCATGAAGTCAATCAAGTGGACCTGCTCTACGCTGAGGTGACTGCTGTGGGGCTGTGGCGATGCTGCCCATATATATCCTGACCTGCACGAACAAAGTCATAATGGCTCTGGCACAGACCTTAAAGCTTGCTCACCTCCACGCGTGTTAATATGGAAACATTAGCAGCTCAGTCTGTCACCAAATGTGGATTTGAAAAACGAACACAACAGAAACGCAACAGCGGCCACAGGCACTGTGGCAACACCATGACTTTTCAAACTCGCAGCGACAAATATATTGCAAATATATTAACATGATAATTAGCATTTCACTTCTGGTGGTTTCTAGCGAATTTTTAATAAGATTTGATCACAATACCTGCAGGCCAGAAAGACTCCAGAATGAATTATTACTTCTCATTATGCTGGTTATCTGGTACTGATGTTACGAGTTTGAGATGTTGCATATTTGAAATCCCTCCAGTCCGCACAGACGTACAGTACTAAGGGGGGATCTTAAGTCCAAACTCCTGTCTCCACAGTAGCTACTAATGCTGCTGGAGTTAATTCACTATCCTCCCTCTCAGTGAAGCCACAGCTTAGAAAGATGGATCTAGTGCAGAGAGGTAAGCCAAGTCTCCCATTGCTATCATTAACCAACTAAATAATGAGGACAGCGATGACAGTAACTGAAGTGAATGGACACAGACGGGTCACCAATTAAAGGAATAACTGAGCGCAGGAACAGCGAATGCAGATGCTTCCATACAGGACACAAAGGGTCACTGTCTGTGTCGGACGGCCCTCTCTACCATCACCATCGAAACCTGCTGAAGAAATATCTTTTGAAAGAATGGCTGTTTTACCCTCCACAAGAGTCCCGCAGACTTGGAGAATCAATGGCAAAGAGTGCTTGAGCTGTTCTGAAGGCTATTAACACAATTCCTTTTATGTGTCACCATGTGAAGTTATACAGTTTAGTTCCCAGCAATGAATTTGCAGAAACACGTGATCTGTTTCAAGTACAGCAGAAGGTTATGTTCTGACAGTGTGCACCAGCAAAATAGATTAAAATCCAATGGTCAGTCATCGAAATCTTACATTTATGAAGCAGAGAGGTTTCAGCTCTATTTTATCTTTGTTTTATTACATTTTATTGACTAAACAATTTACCTATTAATCCAGAAATAACTGATAATGAAACTATGGCCTGTGACCCGCTATTATTTTCATTATTGATTAATCTACCTTTTTAATGAAAATAGCCAAAAATACCAATCACATTGTCCCAGAGCCCATGGTGACATCTTAGAATGTCTTGCTTTGTCCGTCCAACAGACCAAAACACAAAGAGACTCAGTTTGCTATCATATAAATATTCATATTAGATGAGCTGGAACCAGTGAAAATAATAATTAGTTACAGCTTTATGTTCAGTATAACCCTTAACCAGTATGCATTGTACTGGGAATTGGATTACGCTATGATCAATAACTACTTAATTATTTCAGACATGAAATGCAACATTCATTTCCAAACAAAAGATGGACAAAGTACAGATTTACACCAAGCAGCCAGTAGACAAAGGTGTCTACTATTTCCCAAGATGCAAAAGTCTTCGACATCCAAGGACGCAGTTTGACAGCAGCTGACAGGCCGCATCAGTAATATGTGTATGTAGTATGTATGACAGTAGGAGTCACACACATACCGCGTGTGGTCTATCAGCAGAAAATATGTAACATGTATTATGGCTTGTCCTCAGGCTAACAAAGGGCTCATGTAGCGTAATGGATGTTGGAAAGCACATCATTGTGGTTTATTGATAACTTTCTGTTATTGATGGCCAACAAGCAGCATGCCTATACTGTTGTAATTTGAACTCCCGGGCTTTGCTACTATTTAGCTCATCTGGAAAACGTGATGTTTAGAACACAGTGGCTAAATGATGAGCGGCTGGCTTTCTGCACAGCCAGAGGGAAGTATCAGAAGCAACAGCGTTACCAGCCCCTGCCTTTGTATACACAACTGAATACAATGAGACGCTGGCTTCAAACTCTGCATCCAAACGGAGCTACAAACAGCACATGGGCCATTAAAGAGTGAGCTGTAATATCGCCCCTCCCCGGCATACCAGCATCTTTTGATTTATCATCAGGCTAAGCTCCTCACTGTACAATGTAGCAGCCGTGCTGATGTATCCCTGGAGATGCATTGCAATAAAATGAACTGCCATTGTTTTCTTGCAGAACTGTACAAATTGCCTCATCAAAGCCACAACATGGGTCCTCCACCTCTAGCCATTAATCAGTGGGAGAGACGTAGGCGCCACAAAAATGCCTTTGCATTTTCCTGAGCTGGCGCATCAGGCTGACAAGTGTTGTTGTTTTACTTGGAGAGACGAGAAAATAAAGACCAAGTGTTGCTGTCAAGGCCAGGTGTTTTAAAGCCAAGACGCTGAATTCACTCACTCCACTTGGACGTCTTCACACGGTTTGATTCACGTGATACAGATTTAGCTTCAGGTCCGACTGACAGCAGGTGACGCTCTGCCACTGTTAATTCCTGAAAGACAAAGACACGGAGCTAAGTGTCTCATATTAGACACGTCGTTGTTGTAAATGACATTCTGCGATGGAAATCTCATCACCGCCTGCACCCTAAATATGGAGCGGATCCATAAGTGAACGACATCACTTTGGGAATAAATTAAGACGTGCTGCCGGCTGAATTCTAATGGCCGTGTTAACCTTTGCTAACAAAGTTCCATTGACATTCACTTTTCAAAGAGGAGCGAGGTAATTTCCACTTCCACCCTTCTGTTCTTTTAATAATTTCCTACCCTTGTGTTCACAGTTTTTCATTTCTAATTGGGATGAGAGTTGTGAGGACGAGACACTTGAATTTCATGATGGATTTAATTCCTCACACCCATGTGCAGCCTGATTGGGCTATTTTTTGCCCAGGCATGTGTGAGATGTTGAACTCTAATTGTGTGTGTGTGTGTTCTTATGATTGGACCAGACATAGTTTCTCAGTTCCTCACAGCTGAGATCAGTCCTTGTCTAGCTTGTGTTTCCACTGCAGCAGTGAGGGCTTGTGCAAAGTGTGAGTTATGCAGAAAGCCCAAGACACAACAGGGTTTGAGCTTCACCCCTCTTATACAACAGAGACAAACAAACAAGCCATTCCCCTGAGTCCCGGCCTGCCTGCGCGGCCTTCTAACTTGAAAACACAAATGAAACTTTCTGTATGGCTGAATCCTCACAAGGTAATGGAACACTCACACACTGCACTGTTTTTCATTTAGCCTTACACTGACTGCAACATCATTACATTTGATAATGGCTGACAGGAAATACATCCACCTCAATCTGACCAGGGAATTTACCCCGAGAAAGAATGGTGTCTTTTTTGTCTTTTAAACTCTCAACAGCAGATGTAATGCTGGTGTCTGTGCAGTGCCTCAGCATGTTAACTATTTTTATGGTTGTTACTATACTGCACTGTTGTAGGTGTCATTTCCTCCTGGCAAAATATGCACATGCTAATAGGGATGGGTACTAGGCATGTTAATGATTGATCGTTAACTGATTCATTGCTGTTAAAAATGTAACCGATTACCTTAATGCGTACCAAAGATTGGTGTTGAACTGGTACCCAGTCCCTGAATGTCCAGAACCATCAGTTTGCCTACTTTTAAATGAACTCAACGTGTAGCTGTCCACTAATGATGATGTGTTCTACACTGTGTGTCAAACATTTTCATATGTTTCCTTACTGCTGATGTGTTACCCATTTATGAAGCTGTTACTACCACTCTACAAATACATTGAGTCGCTCTCAACATATGAGCCTCCATCTGGACGAGGATTGGTGTTTTACCTGTATGTCACACACTAACTCTGTCTCCCTCACAATTATCAAACACTATGCAGAGTTCGTACGGCATTTTGAGCCTAAAATGTAAAAACTTTGAAAGGTACCTCAACCAAACATTTCAAAGCATTTAATTGTTACTATAAATACCAGGAGACAACAAATATGACAATGAGATCGTTTCATTTTAAATATTCATAAGCATATTCCTTATCTTCACCACATAACGGTTAAAGTTAACATGTTTTGCTTTCAGTACGTTCTGGCAGAAGAATTAGAGCTAACTTTATTTTTGAATCCTCACATGCTGACTTTGATTAACCCCAAAACCCCCTCAGCCTCTAAATCCTGGCTGCCAGTCCAGCTCCAATCCTTCTCACACTGAGGGCTTTTCACATAAAGGAGCTATTTCCCACCAGTTCACTAAATATAAACTGTCACACATTGTGGGCTCTGAAGATGTATGTCCAGGCTTGATTGCTGTCCGTTTCTCATAATTACCGTGTTGCACTTGTTGCTCACAGAGTGAGGCTCGTCTTCCAATGGGGCTGTTGTCGGCTCACCTCTATCAGCAGACAGCGCTGGGAAATCAGCCAGGGAGAGGGAGAATAATGGCGTTTGCATGCCAGTGTCTCACACCTCGATAAACAGAGAAATGTAAAGGAGGAGAGGGCATTGCTCTGGCATGATTACAACAGATGGTGACCTATTACTTCACAAAACATGTAGAGACATGGAGGGTGTCATTGCATTGCAGAGGTGGTGGAGGGTGTGAAGGGATCAAATGACGTCTGGTTTTATTTGGTTAAAGCTTGATGTTTCCCCCAGGTGTCTGCGACACAGCCTTGCCAGCCTTATTTGGGAGATTGACTGTTTTATCAGTTTGATCAAAATCTCAAGTTCTGCCCGAAAATGTCAACTTCAAAAATAACCTCAAACGAAACCCTCAAACAAAGCGATGCTGACACCCCACGGTGTTAGAAATGAACCCAAGAATGCCGTTCGATGGAAACCAATACAGTGCGAACATTTGCTGCAGCCACACTAAGCTGGAGCTTTTTATTGCTTCTGAGAGTTACAGTGTAAAGAGTATTACAAAGGCATACACTGGAGATTATGCCACTAATCTGTTCCGACAACCACACTGTCAATGATTATTAAAGGCCCAATCTATAATCCAAAAGCACACAGAGGGGACGCCTCACTGCTGAAACGCTTCTCTAAGCATTCATTCATTCATTCATTGTCACGAGTCTTAAGACAAGACTGACAGCTGCGATGGCTGATAACAAGTTTGTGATGTACACTTGGTTGCATGTGTGTATGTTAGCAGAACACAGCTCATTAATCTGTAGTAATCGACAGCAAAAGGACCATTTTTCAGCCTCTAATCCTTGAAGGGAACTTGAAGGCAATGTCTCTACAATGTTCGTGACATTTTAAAGCGTTCTTTGGGGATTACTGAAACATTGTTGTGGTTGAACTTCAGCCTAATCATTTTATATTGATTAAAATATATAAGAATACCTGCATATGGTCAGTATAAGAGAATCAAATGCCATCCCTGTTACGTTAAAGATCTGTTCAGTGGGAATCCCATGGAAGACAAAGCTGTGTTTTTACTATCCCGAATGGAAACTAAAAGGCCATGATGTCATCCTCAGAGAAATCACTCATCAATAATGAACTGAAGACTAACTCCAGTGGGGTTTGTATAGAAAATTACAATATTTTACTGCATCATAATCTCCAGTAAAATAAAGCTAATTTAGATGTAGATATGAACAATGACGAGAATTGAATTACAGGCCATCATTATGTGCAGCTGTGGAAACAAAAAAGGGGGAGACCACTCTCTTCTCTAGCTTCAGCAGATATTTCTTCACGCTATAATGACAGAAAAATGAAATGAACTCTTCTAGGATGGATTTTCTTTGTTTGGAAGACATGCTTTCACCGACTGCCGCTGAAGGAGGAGGGGATGCCTGTCACAATTAATATCACGCTACTTTACAGCATCCTATTTTATTATGACACAGGCCTATCATTTGCTGGAATGCGAAGCACCTCTAGGTGCCAAAGTCTGAAGCCTGGCATCCGTCCTTGCTCCCCAGACACCTGTAACACTGGCGTCTCTGCAAAGTCCAATCCATCCTTTTTCATTTTTCTCCATTAATCTCCCAGCCTAGTAATTCAGTTTTCATTTGTTCCTCATCTTGCAGGCTGGCGAATGCCAAGCCGACGTAGCGAGACTCGTGCCAGATGACTGCTCAGCGTTCAGCATAATTTTTTTTGCACAGACAGGAAGCCGGGGGACAGATTAGGCTAACCGCAATTACAGAAGAACAGTGAAGAGGAGGATTCTCTGCGTTTGTTGTGGACCTCAGCTAACCCTGACCAGTATCTGTGCACCTGGCTTGTCCCTCCTGGGCTCCTGTACTTCACTCAATTAGTGCAGATGCGTTATTGCACCTGTGCCTCCCATTCACCAGCCTGTGCCCTTTCCCTTACTGAAGATGGCAAACATCCAGAAGCATAGCAAAGAGTCCTTTTATCATTCTCTCTTTTTATCTCTGTCTCTGCCTCGCTTTCTCCCAGCCTCTCAGATATTTAGACTGCAAACAGTTATCAAAAATAGATATTTTGAATGACTCTCGCAGCACCCGGGAAAACACAAGATCTCAGCTTGCCACTTTCTGTGGATCTAACAACAGGGGACTGGGTTGAAAGCTTTGAAGACGATAAGGAGAACTTCAATTGAGTATGACTGCCAATCTTACTTAAAAAAAAGTGGCATTTTTATTTTTCCAACCTAAAAATAATCCCTGCTGACCCCTGCAATCAGTTTATGAAAAGCAGCCTTTTCTGCATCACAGATGATGCATCACGGGCTGCTGAGAGTTGAGAAAAGAGCTGGCCTCCACCGTGATTCATACATTATAACAACACTATAGTGGCCTATCAGGTCTAGTTGGCCTTGAGGAACTGACTCCCGGCCGACTCTTTATTATGAAACAAAAGCCCCCGTGAAATTGAAAAGAAACCCACAAAAACTACAGATAACACAAGCAGAGCGTGTAAATTTGCTGCACACCCTGCAGCAGAAAGCCAGAGGGGATTTATGGACAAGGGAGATGACTTGCAGTTGCGCTATAGGGCGTTTAAGTCCTTTTGTGTTCCCCATAAAAAGAAAATACACACCACTAGTTTGTTTTGTGCTGAGTTTGTGTTTGTGTAGTCTTTTGTTGGAGGCTTGAAATCAGACGCAGCTATGATAAAGTAGAGAAAAGCTGGGCTGTGGAGCTTCAGACTGACACAGACTGTGTTTCAAATGGATCTGACATACTTACATACATGACATACTAAGTTTCCTTACTTATTCCACATTGATAAACATTTCCCACTGATAGACTTTAGAAAGTGGTAGAAATCTGCAGACACGCCTTCTTTATTGGTGGCCTATAGTGTAAAATAAAGGGTTAACAACTGTCTTTGTTTTCTCTGTGTAATGCGTGATTAACTAGCTTTTTAATCAAAATTTCACTACAGGTCATTTTCAAAATCAGAGTGAAGACAGTTCCACAAGTGTTTGTACCATATCCCCATGGGCTTCTGTAATGAGCAACAAAACACCACACTAAAAACTGTTGAACAACTCCATAAAACTGCACGTTACAGTTAATTACTGAGCCAGCAATAAAATAGGGAGCATAAAAGAAAGTAAAAGTTCAAACAATAAAACTGAAGTCAATAAAACCCAAAAGAGATAGCAAAAAGGAGTCATAACAAGACTTTTAAATAAAATCTGTTTTGCGGCGAGATTCTCTCCAAGCAAATCTAAAAAATGCAAGGTGTGAGGGAACAACACCTGGAGGAGGCAGGAGACACCAGCACTTATGTATTTTATCACAATACAGTCATATCATTTAGTTTACAGCTCAAAGAATACGTTTAAGTGTCCTTATTGAGTTTTAAACCAAAGTACAGCTGGGCATCATCTAAAGAACAGCAGAATATTGTGGTCACAAATCATCTAATCTACAAGATATTCTAGTCTTGTAGATGAGAAGATTATTGGGCCTAGTGTTGACCCCTGAGGAACATGACAAGTAAATAAAGCAAACAATAAAGCAGAGAACGATGTATTCAGGGTTAAATGTGAAGTCCTAGTCTATTGTTTTGTGTTGAACGCCAGGCTCAGATCAAATGAACTAACTCTAAATTCCAAATTAGAAATCAGTCTAAAACGTGTTTAGGAGGTCCAGATTGGAAAGAATGTGAGGCCAACATCTGAGAAAACATCTTCAAAGAGGTTTGTTGGGATCGCATCAAGTAAGCAATCAGAGAATTGCACATGTGACATACAGATTTCATTATACAGCAAGATGGGTGTCATGGGTCTAACATGTAATCTGTCTAATTGTCACTAATTAATTATCATTATAATGGAAGTGCTTGCTAATCATTATAAAGCAATTACATTAGTAACATGGACTTCCACATGTGAAAGATTTAATCATGTCAAAATCTAAACCTACACAGAAACATGTGTTTTTGTTTTTCACCTTTTAAATGGAAAGCATTTCACAACATTTCAGTCAATAAATGTTTCAGTCCAGAGAGTGACAATTGTCTTTGACATTCTCAAAATACTTTTTAGCAACTTTAATAGTGTGTATTAATAGGACTATTTTTACAGTTCAGTAAAACACAACTAACACAACCAACCCCAGCCAATTCAGAAAACTCCAGATCAGTAGAGCAGAAATCCTCTGAATGATGAGAAAGAACATACAGAATGGCATTGAAACCTGCTATAACTTAACAACAAGTTAGGATCACCAGCAAGTCGAGGCTTCTGGGAGGTTGCCCGCTGTTAGCAAATACTGCCTGGCCTGTTATAATAGAGTCCTGGCTGTTCTCATCAGCATTCACTCCAGGGAGCCCCTGCTGCTGGGGTGGATGCTCCACGAGTTATTGGATTGCTAATCTCTTCCTGGGAGGCCTTTTCAGCCAGGCGGACAGATGAGGGGGGAAAAGGCAATAAGCCATCTACAGGGAGCAGCTGATGATAAACTTGAGTGAGACGACAGCAACAGAAAGAGGGTGGGGTGGGTTGGGGGTGGGGGCAGGAGGAGGAGGAATGAGAAACGTATGTCCATACACACGGCTGAGTAGGGGAAGGATGGCTGTCTGGTTTGCTAGGACACGCCTGCCTCCTGATTTCCTTCTCCAC
The DNA here is from genome assembly GCA_036023655.1 of Nannoperca australis. Taxonomy (NCBI): domain Eukaryota; kingdom Metazoa; phylum Chordata; class Actinopteri; order Centrarchiformes; family Percichthyidae; genus Nannoperca; species Nannoperca australis. The sequence continues at coordinate 38,935 of JAVQJD010021962.1, forward strand.
AGCCACAGAGTTATTGCTTTTATTTCAAGACCGCTCCAGCTTTCTCCTTCAATAGATCATAGCGCTCGATAAAGTGATGGGTGGGGTCCGGGGTGATTGGGGTGGGGAGGTGTGAATCTGCACCTTCCATTTACAGTGCGTGCTTCCTATAGCCTAAGCTTATCTCCAGCACCACTGATTGGTCTCTTAATGGTGATGAATGCACAGGAAATGGCAGGCCTATTGCCACAGATGCAGTGATGGAAGGCAGCGATAACTCTACATCATGGGACCCTTCCACCGCGTGCAGGCACGACATTACACACTGTCATCATGGAAACGCTAAAATAAATAATAGCAGTCCAGTAAAAGGGACATGCTCACAGTATCGCCTGAAAAGACGAGAGGCGGGGCATACACTGAACACTTTATAGCTTAATTACCTTTGTCTCCATTGCATTTTTATGTTGTAAATATATGCCAAACCTAAATGCCACATCTTGCTTGATATTAACAGCTGTCCCAGATAATAAACCTAATGCCTAAAAGGCAATTTATTTGTGATTCAGGCTGTCCCAGATGAACGTTGACAATAATGAGAAAAAGGTGATGGAATCTTTGGTCATCAATCATAAACAATGGTCCACTAACACCAGATTTAATGCTTTACACTCTTACAAACCAACCAATCACAATAGGACATGGAATGACTAACGCTTCTGCTAAAACACTTTGACCTCAAACTCACTTTGCAAAATGATCATTCCAAAGCGCTCTCTTCTCCCTGGCCATGAGCAGGTCCACACTCTCCTCCTGTTCATTGTTTTCAAACCATAACAGGAGTGCACACGGGCCATGCAAACTGATGGCATGCACCATACAAATGAAATATCTTACCAAGTATTGGAGAGATTGCCATGAGATTTTGCTAGAAATAAAAGGCAAATGATTCCACTGACAACATGGAGTTTGGAATTGGGGGCTCCTTGACTGATGTTTTTATTAATTGCTATCTAGAGGTCTTTATTTAACATGATGGATTAACAGCCCAGTGTCTTGTCGTCAGTGCTGAACAAAATGACAGGTAAACTGTAGCTTGTTGTTTCCATACAGCTCTTCTACATGTCCTATTTGGCATGCATGGGGACAGCTGAGTCCTCAGCTCTGAATCGGCTACTGTGGCACCTTTAGTGCGTCACAGCACATCAGACATACCACAAAGGCTGTAGGGAGTCAGTGCTGCAATCCTACAATAGTGCGGTTCATTACACACAGGCCGTTTAGATGTCGATGTGAATTGGAGAACTGTCATGGTGGCAACATATGGATGATGGTGAACGGCTGTCCTGCTTTCTCTCTGTATAATAACAGGTGATTTTTTTTGTTTTGTCTCTGTAACAGGATAGATGCAGCAACAGTTCCATGGTTGGGACGCATCAGGGATACAGCAGCTGAATTAAATGACCAACCAATTTACCCCCCAGCGGATTCTCGTCGGGAAAGGTCACCGGGTTTCCACGATTGCCCCAGCGCTACTTTTCCCTCAGGCAAGATGGATGATGACAGTGATGAATGAATGAAAAATGATCAGCATATCAAGATTACCTGGTGAGCTGGTCCAATCACTGCTGAGCCACACAGGGAAAATTAAATTTATTTTGCCTTTCTGCATTTAAATCAGGCAAATTAACATCAAGTATTTTCTTTCCAACTGAAAGCTTTTGTCCCACATTATTGCAGTCTATCTTTGTTTTGTAGTGATTGTCATTATCATTCCAGGTTTCAGTATTTTTCTGGGAACCTAAGCATAAAATGAGATTCAATCAATCTTGGGCTATTTGAAGCTGAATCACTAACTACACTGCAATTAAAACTAATTACAGGAGGTGAAGATGCTATGGTTATATCAGAGGCTTAACAATAATCCCTCAGTAAACAAAATTTTAATATCACCGAATGCTAAGTAATAATTGCATTATTGCAAAGCACACTGAAGCTACTGAAACTACTACACAAGTCTATAAAACAAAGTCCTAGTGGTGAATGCACACTAAGTAAATGCATGTATCTGTAATGTGGCTACACTGAATATAAATGGCCACTCTTGTGTAAGTAAAACCCATACTGCCTGGAGCTGATTAAATATGAAAAATCATCCAGAGAATGTAATCAACCTCATCGTAAAAAATGCATGGGGTTCACATTTTAAACATCTCACCAGAACACACATTAGCCTGGCCTTGTTACATAATTTTTCCTGTGAAGTCAACCCGATAAGACAGACATTATTGAAGTAATTTAAGCAGATAAAAGGATCTTTAAAGGCTCCCGCTTCAGAAGTCATTTATCATCTTCAGATCACAGCCATCACGTTACAAAGCATGTGTGCAGTCAAAACTCAACATATACTATTCAAATCAATACGCAACATGTTTACAGGTGTGCGCGCTGCTTGCCTGTGTACAAAACTAAATAAATAAAATGCCCCGAATGCCTGAGCATGAACACGCTCCAAGAGATTATTATACCAAACAAACCTCAAATGCGTTTAGCCTCTATCCTCGTGTCTTCTTGGGTGCTCAGGGGGAAGAATTGTTTTGTACCCCTGTGCCACAGTGAGAGCACAGTCAAACAAGAAATAAACTAAACCTGGTGCAATAAATAAAAGAGAAATATTTAGTGTGCGCTCAGAAATATTCCCAATACAGTTTCTTTAAATGTGTTGACGTTTCATTCATGTGATCGTTACTCCCTTCTGCTTGGTGTTGTTTGGTTTTCATCACCTGCCACTGCGGCTGCCAATTATTCTTCAATTAATCGCTTTGTTTAGAAAATGTCAGAAAATGGTTCACACAGCCCGAGGTGACGGTTTGAAACGTCTTGTTTCCGACCAACAGTCCAAAACCCAAATATATTTAATTTACTATCAAAGAACACTAAGAAAACCAGCAAACATCCACATTTGAAAAATGATTTTAACGATTGATCCATTGTCAAAACAGTTGCTGATTAAATGACTAACTGTTTCACCTCTATGTACCACACACGTCTGCTGTCTTCACAAAATATCTACAAATGTACGTGACTCTTCTTCAAAACACTCATAACTAGGTCAAACACAAGATCGAACAATGGAATATGTGCTGAATAAAACTTTTCTCCTATTATCGTTCAGGCAGCTTAACTTCGTGTTATTTAACCTTTAGTGTCTTCTTTACAGCTGTTTCAAGGCAAGGAAAGGAATAAATGAGACAAATGTACGGACATTACAGATGCACTGCAGTCCTGTATGCCCTGTATCATGAAGCACGGATGCTTTAAGTGCATATATGGTTTCATAAATGGAAAGAATAGTCTGATATACAATACACTTTAACCTTGCAGCCGACTGTGAAGAATATACTATAGAAACCTCCGCCGAGGCTAAACAGTTCACCTACTTGTCAGTACAGGAAACAACCTTATTCCTACTGCAACACTTGACTTACTTCACCTTTAGCCTGCAAGCACATTGTATATGTTGGATCAAAATGACTCAGATTTAGATTGTGATTTCATTTTAACTGTCTGTTAAGTGTTGGAATGGCTTCCAATAGCCAGTTTCTTTTTGGATCCAGTTGCCAGTTGGTAAAATACTCGGTTTCATTAAGCTTCATGGCCATGGAAGTGTTACTTCTGCAGCTGTAGCACAGAGCAAATGAGTCAGGACAGGGTTAATGAAAATCACAGAGCTACAAAATATGTAGTGAAAGACCTACACCCCTTCAGCTTAATAAAATCTCTGTAATTCAGGTACGGTGCTGAGGGAACTAAAAACTGTATGTATTGTTTTACTCTTTTTTATTTCTACCGAAAAAGATTCTATAAGGAACGATCTAGCTTCAATAAGCAGATTCTGAATCAGATTCCATAAAATGCTATCGAACCTAACCCCTAATCAAAATTCATTAAACACACAAGCAGGGGAGAGCAGAGCTGAAAGGATTAGTGCACTGTTTCCAGCGCCTCACGTGTGGAGATGTGCTGCTTTTCTTTATGTGATGGTGAAGAGAATATCTGGATTTTGAACAAAACAAAACTGTGATGGGTATTTTTCACTATATTCTGATATGTTATAGCCCAAAGGAAAATAAGAGGTAGATAAATTGCTGCAATTGCAGCCCTATTGAAAATGTATCTTTTTAGGGGGAAGTCATACATATATATATATATATAAATAAATATATACATTCTGCTTTTCAAACCCTTCTAACTTTTCAATGAATAGTTCATCCTTTATGCAATCATCAATATAAAGCGCCGAAGAGGAAATCCTTAACGGAAGCAGAGGCAGTGAATCTCTGAAGAGTCTGGCTACACTTAAACTTCGATGCCATGTTGAAAGTGAAAAGTGAAGTGAAGCACTGCTTTGTGTTTCAAATTGCAGAACACCTCCACATGTACAAATCTGAAGTGGAATCTAAACTTCAAATGAATTGGAGCTGTGCAGCCTCGGCCCGGATAAAAGCACGTGGTATTGAGCATATCTTCCCACTGTGTGCATGCAGTAACCTGCTGCAGCTTCGTTTCATCAACAAGAGCCGAGGCAGAGGAGATCAAGATCCACCTCTCGGTTGTTTGATAGGAAAACATCTGCTCGGTCCAGGAGGTCAGCTCAGAAAGTTTATTATGCAGGCCCGTCAGTCTCATGTAAATATCTATTTCTTCTTACAGCTGAGAGCGGAGACAGTTAACAAGACCAACTGGGATACGATGGGGAGAAGATTGCTCCACATTAAATATTTTTTGAGAGGCAAATGTCAAATTTACTTCCAGGCCTCAGAGGATCAAGATGCTTAAACAGGCATCAAGTGTATTAAACATGCTTGAAATAATTGGTGCTGCATCTAGTCAAAGACAAATGATGTTCTGTAGGGTGTTTGTGCACACATAATAGTGCGTGCTATAATTAGGGCTACGAGTCAAACACACGACGTTCAAATGAATGAGTCCGGTCCAGTGAAGAATACGTGCACGTTGAGAGCAGATGCTGATTGAAATCAGCCGTGCATACAGCAAGATATTAATATCACCTACAGAATTACAGCAGAAACAGTACAGAATGTACACAGCCTCCTCCTTCAGGGCGACTGAGGGGCGAGCTGCACTTTGTGTTTAATTCATTCAGCCAAGAAACCTTGACTCCTTATCCCATTTCCCCCCTGAACCCTGCTGCATTTAAATATCAGTATGGAACCATGTTGGGCTTCCATAAAGAGGATTAGAGTGAGTGGGGGGGAGGGGGGGATCAGACTACAAAAAATGAAAAACAGATAATGCTTTTTCTCAGACACTAGCATCTGCCTTCAAAAGGGAACGGCACAATGCTACTGCCCAACACGTCTTCCAAAAGTCGTTTTCTCTTATTGGGAAAAGCAGCCTTGTTATTGGACCATGAATTTTGAAACAGATGGTTTTTGAATGTGTTTCATAAGCCACAGGGTTTCCAAATACGCTCAACATAATGGACTACATAAACTTTCAGTGCAGAGCCTCAAAATTAGAGTGACAAGGTATCCATGCGGCAGCAGAGATAAGACCAAAGCGTGCCCTGACAAAACAAAGCTTCCTCGTGTTATTACGTCTATAAATTCAGTGCTCTTGGAGGCCAGAAAGCCTGTAGAGGTACACGAGGAGACGGCTGATGGGGTCCGCACCCTCTATCCCCCACTATTTGACCACTCCAATGAAAATCCAATCATCAACTTGACCGAGGGGGGGGGGGACTCTCGAGCCAACTTGGCAAACCAGCAAAGCACCATCATCAGAACCCTGTTGAAAAAAAAACCCAGGGCTAGGAGACTCAGTTCTGGACTCATCCCATGCCAAGTCTGGCGGTGGCGGTGGTAGAGGGGGGCTCGGCAGACTTTGCAGCAGAGCCTTGCGTGTGGAAATGGGAAGGTAACGGCAGCCAACATGCAACCACAGCTGGTGGAGTATGAGATAACGGGATGCGGGGGAGCGGCAAGAAGCTGGCACAGCCCTGCTGCCCCTCCCTCTGACCGGCTATGTGATACGACTACAATCATAAAAATGGACTGCCATGACCCTTGAAGTCGCGCAAAAAGGGAATAAAAATGCAATTCAGCGTGACAAACTCGGCCTTATCGAACAATGTAATCACCTGGCTGTTTTATCAAGCCTGGCTGCGGCGATTAGTAACTCGCCTCATCAACCTGAAATGCACCAGCGATGAGGACGTGACGGGTCATTGTGGGCCAGCCTTTTCACATGCTCCTGTTGTCTTCGGTGAAACAAGAGAAGACATCTGCCAGCTGAGCATTCCTGATAATAACAGCTTATTACTGTGCCATTCCTTATCATTTGTCATCTTTGTAAACAAAAACAGGAAAATTGATGGCAACACACTATTCAGTTTCTCCTTGGCTATTACTTTAACAGTGGCATGAAATTCTTCTGTGTCAGATCAGGTAAATATCACCAACCAGGCTGTTTATAGTTTTATTCATGTGCCATGTAGCTGAAAGGACTGGCGAGTAAAAATCAGTATGATCACAGTACGGTGCTGTTGGATTCTGTGACTATGAAGTTACATGCAGAACCGGGGACACGCATGGCTAAGCTCCGGCCAACAAGATTATCCAACGATCCAACAAACTTTGGACGACAGTCACAGACATGATCACAGCGCGCTAAGCTCGACAGATGAAACACATAGCCGCCTGCACAGCCTTCCAAACCCTTCTCCACAGAGACAGGGAGAGCAGGACTGAGAGCTGCAGAGAGGGCAAGAGAGGGAGCCAGTGTGGAGGAACAGCGCAGGTCAGAGCACATCAATGTGAAACCAGCAAACACCCTCAGAGAAACAAACGAATCAGAGACGAGTCCTACAGCCGCAGCGGCACGAGACTCATCTTATAAAAGATGTAGGTTACAGCCCCCTCCTATCAGCAATTACAGCGTAGCCAGACAGTCATAAAATCGAATGCATTGTATATTATGAGTTGTTACACAGAAACCATTAATTCCGCACGAAAATAGGCAACTGGGCAGTGCTCTCCTCGACTGGTCTCCACCCGCAAGTTGTGCTTAAATTAGATCATTTGGTTATTAATTATTCAGAGAGAAGACCAAGCGAATAACAATAATCCCTACGAGGGAAACCATCTACAGGTCAGGGTCAACGATTGCAGCGCCCCCTGGAGAGACGGTCAAGGGTGCTTCAACAGGGGAGCATTTAAAGGATTATGCTGCGAAGGAGGGCTGACCCGAACGGTTCGAGAAGTCGACCGTTGCCATGGTAATCTACACCTAAATCAGTAAGCTATTGGAAAGCTGCGCATCGAAACAGGGAAGACATCTGCAACTCTCTCTTCCATCCATTCCAAAGTCAAGTCCACAAGCGAGTGCATAAGGATATTTGACGTGCCTGTTTTTTAATGTAGCAGGTTTTGAGACTAATTAAACACCATATCTATGCCTGTAATATATTTGAAGTGATTATTGCATGTTTTGTAGCCCTTTTCTTTTCAATAAAAACAGTGTAGTGCTGAGACGGGACCTGCAACGCTCCAAGACGGTTTCATCTCGCTGCTGAACAGGCCGGCGTTTCCTGCTCACATCAGATAACACCTTTGCCTCTGTGTATGTCTCTGTGTATGTGTTAGCATTTTGCCACTGTCATTCTTTCACTTAACATGTAAGTGGATGTAATTACGTTGCATGTATTAAAGGGAAAACTCAGCCTTGATGTTTCCCACAACAACAGAACGTGTCAGTCACAGACCCCTTGCCAACTAGTCCATGAACATTTGGGTGTAAATTCTCATCTCTTCTTCCTCCTCTATGATGGATTCCTCCCTGTATGACAGCTGAATGTTGATGTAAAAAGGTTTGGAGTGACTGACATTAAATCCTGATGATGAATAGCAGAGCAGGTTTGCCAAATATAAAATTAAACCAACGGTGGCAGCCGGGGGGGAAATAAAAGCTAAATTCGACATAAACTAAAGGTCTTGATAGAGCAGCGGTTTGCAAAGGAGACTCTGACAAAACAGCACATGTTCCCGGAGGGCTCCAAACCGCCATTCCACGCGGTAACAAACAGCAACCGACGAAATGACAGAGCCCCCCTTTAAATGGTGTTGACATGAAAAGCAGCCGGGGAAAAGCACGAGTGCATTGAAAGTGTGAACCAGTTTAATAAGCTGGTTTGTAACACACTTTTCTATTGCGCTCTTTACAAACCCATTCATCACTGTCACATGCAGTTTATCTCATCTGGTGTTGCACCATAAATCGAATTCCAATCACTTCCAGGACAAAAATATGATGTAATTAATGGACTCTGGTCTTGCCTGAGGGCTTCTTGCAGATTCATTTCAGCCAAAAAGAGAAGAGAAAAAAAGGTCTTCAATATCCTATTCTGCACTCCGAGTGAGAAATGGCATCAAGTTATTTAGTGTAGAGCATTTCAAAAGATCAATTCTATGTCACATCCGCCCAATAACTCTGACAGGCAGGATGCCTTCACATATCAACCCCCCCCACACGAGGGTTAAATGAGTTAAAACCAGCTTAATAGATGCACACCCAGGGGCTTGCTTCCTCTCACGGGATGTCAATAAGATGTAGCTCACAACACCGCAGATGTAAGCAGCCTTTTTATAGTTATAAGGGCTGAAAGACGCAGAGGTGTTTAATAGTGATTTATGACTACGAAGCTTGTAAAAAAATAAAAAAAATAAGGTGAAAACCATTGATTATTGGGAACTTAGAGGTGTCATAGGAGGAAATTCCCGGGTGTTGCAGCAGTAACTTATTGACCCACAATCATTATCGTAATCATTTTTAAAAGACCACCAGCTGCAGTATAATGAGGAACAGCTTATTCACTGTGACCTAAACATCCTTAAAGCTGGAGTGTGGAACTTTTACACATAAATGAACGTCTGTTTGATTCAAGCCGTGGTCAGACGAGTTCTCACAATGCTGATTAAGTCGTCACTGCCAGGTAAATCTCTCCCCTCTGTCGCAGGATGCCAGAGTTTTTGAAGAAAGATCAGCTTCCTGGACAAACACGACAACCGCTGGTGAGGCTGAAAGACTGAGAGCAGACAGGCTACCTGAAATCAGTGGTTCTCAACCTGGGGATTGCGACCCACGGGGGGGTCTCCAGATCATTTCCAGGGGTCGCAGACGGTTGAAAAAACGGAGAAAAAACTAAAAACTAAAATAACACTTTAAATAAAATAATAACCTTAATGGAAATTAATCTATAATTAGTTGTTGTCCTGTCTGTGAGCTGAGCAGTGGTCTGAGTTTGGTAGCTCTTTGGTTATAATTATATTACAGGTATCCCTTTACAGTCTCGGACACCAGGTGTTGTGAGCTAAATGTCCCAGTGCTATGGTGATGGGGGGAACATAAACGTCATTATTCGGGGAGTGGGCGGGTGGTTGCGACTTAAAAAGGTTGAGTACTACTTACCTAAATAATGGATTATTGTCCTGGAAGTGTGGAAATTAGAGGCGCTCCCCTGTAGGAGCACGTCATGACCCCGTGTCAACCGTGTCTGTGTAATTACTCTCCCTGCCAGAAGAGGGGGACAAAGGTTCCGCACTGCAGCTTTAATTCTGGAAATACTTCCTAAATCTGAATTTGTTGCCGCCTTAGTGACAGAAAATGACTTCTGTCTGTCTTCAAGCTTTATCAAACAGAGGCTTTACAGTCGTGTTACTGTCTGTCAAAATTATAAGAGGAAGTCAAGCAAGCTGTTTTTTAGAAACAGAATCACCGTCAGTTCACCAAACTGGACCTCCAAACACATGTTCATCACTGTCACCTGGAATCATCCGTGTGGGAGGTACCCATTTTGATGTGTCATTTCCTAATTGAGATTAAATCACTGTGTTTCATGTCCCAGGAGATAAATAGAGGACTGTGGGACATTTCTGAAATTAAATGGAGCATCCCCCACCCCCCAACCCCCCACTCTTGCAATATCAGTATCTGGTCGAGCGCCAGCACACAGGCTTAAATGAGAGAATTTGGTAGAGCTGCCGGTATTAACGACCCAGGCAGCATTGCAAGGTTGAAAGCCAGCGGTGGTCACAAAAAGAGATGGGCTCGGCTTCTCTGGTGTTCTCTGCTCCACCACGGGAAACGCTGTGAACAAGTATGGATGTAACCACTTCAAGGAGCGCTGTAATTCCAAAAAGAGGATCAGTGTTGTAGGAGGGAAGAGGCTTTTGAGATCCGTGGCATTCATGTTTGAAAGCAACTGTCAAAGTAAATCTCTAGAAATTGAATTTTAGAGGCTTAGGCATACTGTTCACAGCGAGCAGAGACACTGGCCGTGAACTGTTGTCATGGCCCCTTGACTACAAGGTAGAATCCCATTGAGCAGCTTGCCACAGAGGGTTAGATCCCCGCTCTGCAGCTGCACTGTCCCTTTCACTCCCTTGGAGGAGTGCAGCAGTGGAAGTGATCAAGACCAGCATGGTGACACTTTAAGCAATGAAAGAGAGGGCTGGTGGATTTTACTAGTTCATGTTAAGTGACATGGATTAGCAGCAAGATAAATCAGTGTACTTGATATTAGGCTATAAAGTGCACAGCATTATGAAAGGCGCAATGCTCTCATCTACTTATCTGGATTTATTCGGTCTCTCTCTCTCTCACACACACACACACACATAAATGCACAATCCAGCCAGCTGCTTATTTAAATGATGGCATGCACTCCAGTGACAGCAGTCTAACCTCCTCACACAGGCAGCGGCTGCAAACACCGCTACCTGACCGCTCTACAGCGAACTAAATGTATTCAAAGTAAACAAACAAACAAACAAACAACCGCAGAGAGGACCGACCGAGCTGCCACCGCACGGGTCAAACAGCGCGTGGACAAACAAACCGGACTTCACTTCCACAAACAGCGCGCCTGCAGCGAACCGTTAGTGCCGGGCACACCGCACACCGCACACCGCACACCGCGGACTGCAGCATCTCTAAGCACCTACCGGCGTCGTTCTCCGCGCCCCGTCGTTAAAAGTTGTCCCGGACGCCGGGCTCCGTCCGCTCCACGCCGCGCGGTTTCCTCCTCTGCTCTGCGTGTCTGCCTCGCGCCGCACGCTCGTGGAGAGGGAGGCTGCGGAGGAGAGGAGCTGTCCAATCAGCGGCCGCCTGATGAAGAGATCGTAGCCAATCCGGGAGCGAGGACGACGCCGCTGCTGCTTCGTTACTCAAACTGACTCTCAGGCACCGAGTGACCGTTGTGTTACCGTACTGACTGTTCTCACGGCATCGGGGCAAAATACTAACAAGTTAAAGTGCAACAATTTGCTAATTGATTAATCCCTTTATTTGGTTTTCCTATTTGTTGTAAATTAATTTAATGTATTTATTTTATTTTATTTCATATGGGGCCCTGGGCCCCTAAGAGCCCCAGAACACCCTGGTTGGCTTATGGCTAAATCTGCATTTTCATTGCAACATATAATATTATTTGGGGAACCTTCAGCAGCTGTACAGTTTGATTACCTGTTGCCTCTGATCTGATTAGATTGTTTGGGTTTATAATTGCTAGGCCAGGGGATGAAACGATTAAACCCGTACAAAATTGCATCTACTTTGGATTGTCAGTGAAAACATTACAGGCATATTAACAATAGCCCAATTAAAAAGATGCCAAACAGCATTTGAGGAAAGGATGCTGAATTATTGAACCAGCAACAGTGCTTCCACAACTTAAAGCAACTGTCAGCACAACGCAGCATGACCTACTCTGAATGTGTCACGCCATCACTTTCTGACACTAAAGTACAGTTTTTGTGCTGGTGTAATTAACATTGCAGTATATTCTCTTTGCAGGACATTACCTCGAGTTTGTAACTGAGAGGGGGGGGGGGTCTGTCAGAGGTGACACAAGCCACCTAACGGAAAAATCTGTAACTCCTACAGCAGGCCTGCTCTATCAGTGAAAATCAATACGCCTTTTGCCGAAGAGATCTCAGCTGGACTGTGTTATCTAGGTAGGCCATAGATCAAACTAGCCGGCCACACAAAGGGGATACAGCTAAGCACCATTACTGCTCCCGCATGTCTGTGCACTTACTGATTAAAAAGTCATATATTGTCAAGTTAATGAAGCTTTATTTCAACCAGAAAACATAATAGAAATGAAACAAGGGAAAACCTCTTTAGTCAGACTTCAAAAGAAAGCTGGCAGCCATTCAATCAAAAAAAATTGTAATTGATGCACATATTGTAAATTCTGAAAATATAGCCGTTTAGGTCAGGGAGCAAAAATAGATTAGATATGCATACTAAGTAACATACAAGAACAAATATCCACTTTCCACTTCTCTGCACACCAGGTGCATTGATCAGCATCAAACAAAGCTAGATATTGAATAAAAGAGCAAAAGGATCACTTTAAAACTCAGTACAAAAAAAAACTATTCAATCAGAGCAGTTCATCTCTCCATGGACATAGATGTGAAATTACATGTGGTCAACGCTGCCTGATTATTAGCTGAAAGGGCTGAATTCAAGAGTCGTCGCTGTCGTCATCATCATAGTATCTGTTCCTCTTGATCTGCTCCTCCACTGTCAGGGCATCATCGTCATCCGCCCACAGGGAAGTGCCGTCCCCGCCTGCGCTGCAGTTTGTGGCAAAGCTGTCACCGCTTTCATGCTTGCTACTCACATCTCCCGCTTTATGTGCGCTCTCTCTCGCCTCCGTCCCGAAATCCAAAAGGTCATCCAGCGCTGACACCAGAGGCGTCTCCCCGGCAGACTGACTGAAGATGTCGGATTTGAAATCAGATAGCAGGCTGGAGCTGCTGGTACTTAGGCCGGCGAAAATGTCCTCAAGGAAGCTTGATGTGCTAATCTTTGGCTCGATGGCCTCATTTTTGAAAGCGAACGTTCCCTCAGCTGTCTCTGTAAAGAAATCTGTGTCTGAATAGCAGTCTGTGGCTTCAGTACATTTGGCACCCGCTGGCACAAAAGCATCATCCCTCTGTGCCAATTGCAACACTTCACTTGGCATCCATTTTGATTCTTCACAGTGATCAGCTTGGAAGAAATCTGTTGCTCTTGCTGTATCTGTCAAAAAGAGTGACTGATTTTTCTTTCCCTCATCCTCATTAAGCCCTTGAAACAGGATTTCATGATCAAGCAGCGTCTGACTATTATTATTGTTATTGTTGTTGGAGTTAGCATTCAGTGTCTGTCCTGCCGTCACCTTCTCATCTATTAACGTGACCTTTACCGCCTCCCCATTGTTCACGCCGTCATTATTTCCCTTATCTATCTCCTCCCGGCTTTCCTTCTCACCTGCTGCACTTTCTGTCTGCCCGTCGTGTCCATTAACTTTCACTTCCTCCACCCATTCTACACTTTTCCCTTCATTCTTCTCTGGCACTTCCAAGCTTTCCACGGCTCCACCATCATTCACTCCGCTTTGTTCTTTCTCTTCCACGCCAGGGTGCACTTCAGAGTTCATTTCAGAACCCACTTGTGCCCCAACCCCAGAACCACTGTTTGGCTTTCTAGTTTCTCGAGTGTGAGCAGCACTTCCTGGTTCCTCAGCTACAGCCACGGGGGTGGCCGGAGCCTCCGACTCTGCTGTTAAACACGTCCCCTCATGCACCTTGTCTTTTTCCTGGGGGCCATTTTGTACTTTAGCTGCAGGAATATCGGTCTCTTTTAATGGCTTCGTAGGCTGATTAAGGTGTTCATTTTCCTGACCTGAGCCCTCCTTGGGGGGCCATGATGGCTTAACCAACTTCAGCTCCTCCTCGATAGTAAAGGATTTCTTTGGAGAATCGGACTGAGGAGGCCATGTTACAGAAATCTTACTTGTGAGTTTTTTGTTTTCATCCACTGATCTGCTTGTGTCATTATCCTGAGTAACTAATGTGATCTGAGCAGTGGGATATCTGGAATCCATGACTTTCCTTTCAGGCGAGGGTGATTTGACTTTTGTCTTTTCTGCTGTATTCTCCTGGTTCTTATTATTCCATAGTTCTTTGTGTGGTTTCTGTCCAAATCCCTCATCATAATTTCCTTTGGACTTGAACAGTTGCTTATAGTGTGGCTTGCAGTACATTTGTCCATGGAGAGAGGCAAAGTTGCCAAGGCTATTAATAAAAAGAAGAAAACATGAGGTTAGAGTGGTGCATACCATAACAATGCTTTGCTCTGTGAAAAAGCTTCACCTTAGTTTGCCTCTGCAGTGTTCACAGCGAAAGCAGCTTTTATGGAAGTTTTGCTTGTCTGCAATCAGCGATTCCATGGGGTACACCCTCTTCCGACACACCCTGCACAGTTCGGACTCTGGAACTCGAATTTTCTGCAAGAAAACGTGAGATAACACTTTAATTTACAGCCTCATTATTTCCTTTTCATTTCCTGGGAAACTTCCAACAAAGAGCCATGCAATTTGGTACAAATTATAGTAAATATAAAGTGGTTCATTTGGGACTTTTCCAATGAATTAATTCCAATGAATTGCTGTGAAACCTAGAGGAGTGTTGTCTTTGGAATGTGAGCCCTTTAAATGAACCACTATGTGCTTGTGATATTGTCCAAAAGTGTGGACATAAGAGCGAAATAAGTATTTCACAAGAAATATTTTTGTTTTTGATCTACAATTACTAGCAAATTAAAAAGCTTTTTCTAGAAAATTGTTAAAACAGTATTAAATTACCAAAAACTAAAAGGATGAAACAACCTTTAATTTAACTGTGTTATAAGAAGTGACAGCGAACAAAGTGAAACTGCTGTAACTAAGTGAGGATAACTGTCACGCAGTGAGGATCCTTTGAGGTGTTGCACTGTAGAAAAATTTACTTTTACATTTTACATTTTGGAATTCACTTCATGAATATGGAATAAAAGGTGAAGCATTATCTTCAACTGAAGAATAAAAACGAGTTAAAAGTGTTGTTTTTCTTCATGCTGGAGAAATTTCCAGCAGTTCTGTGCTGTCTCAGTGAAAACAGCGCCACATACCAAGAAATATTAGTTCAATATGTTAGTGTCATTCCCAGCGTCACACATCAGTGGCATGAATAAACAGGACAGAGTGTAACCTGTGAATATTAAAATGTGTGAAACTGTTTAGTACCTAAACCACAAACTGCTCCAAGCTTTAGTGTGAAGGTTTCAAATAAAAAGAACACATCAAAAGAAATCACATAAATACCAGCGTCAAACCAACGTAAATGCTTCTTATATTTCCACACAATGCTGTTGATGCCTTAAACTTCTCACACACAAAGCATGTTAAGCACACCGTCACGCCTGTTTAGTGTCCTCATGCTGCACAGCTCAGTTTACCCGTCACGACAGTCTCCTGCTGGTGCGTAACAATCTGCGAAGTCCTCTGCTCGGTCACACTGAAACCCAGGTTCTGAAAAACTCCTTGGCTCTCGGCCCATGATTGCTGGAAGTTTCTCAGCAGCTCCTCGGTGGAGGCCTCTGGGGGCACGGCAACTGTTGGAACTGCGCCTCTCACCACGTCAGCATAGGATGGAGGGTTACCACGGGTCAGGGAGCTCCCAGAATGCATCTCACTCCTCGTCTCCGTTGTCATGTTTCCGAAGTCATCAATACTGCAGAATTGCTCAGTGACTGCTGTCACTTCAGAGTGACCTACTGGCTCAGAATGGGCTGATTCAGGTTCTCTTCTTTCTATTTGTTCTCTTAGCTCTCGGGCTGCCTGAGAACTATGCTCCCCTGTCTCAAACACATCCTTTATTGCTTTAACGTTTAATGTAGGGATTTCTTCCGTCCTGGGGGTATGTGGGTCAGCCTCTGCATCTTCTGTATCACTCTCCAGCCTCTTCACAATGACAATGGGCTCTTTTCTGGCGTATACTTTTGGTTGTGGAGATTCAAATCTGTGTACCAGCTTAGACAGGTCAACTCTTGGGAGATCCTCTTTCAGGAGGTCTATAGTCACGGCCTCAGTGCTTTCCTCAGTGTCAGGTCCCAAACGTTCAGGGATATCGATGGGATCCCTCCGGATGTACGCCCTGGTCACCTCAGCCTTCTGCGCCTCCTCAAAGAAAGACTTTTTGTCTTTCACAGTCATCATGGAGTCCACCATTTCTGCAATATCCACCAATCCTTGCTCATTTCTCTCTACAAGAGTCTCCTTGTCGCTAAAAGGAGATGATTGCTCTCTTTCAGCAGCAAAACACTCTGGCACCGGCAGGGGGGGTGGAGGGGTAACACTGCAAGAAAGCTTCGAGGTGGTATCCCTCAGTTTCATCAGCTTCTCGGAGCGTTTCAGGGTGGGAGAAGGTGTGGCCCTGCTGAATGTAGATGTGGGCGTGTAAGACTTGCGAGGAGGAGGCGGAGGTGTCCCGACCGATTTGTAGGGCGGAGGTGAAGGGGTAACTCTGAGTGGGGAGTCTATTCTCCTAGACTCAATACTAATAAAAGTGGGTGACGGAGTGCGGATGCTTGCTAATGCCGAGGACACTTTCTGACCAATCACCTCACTCAGATCCTGATGCACTTTGCTCTCCTGATGTGACCTTTTCTCCTCCACTACCATCTTTTCAGTTTTGGATGAGCCAATACTAATCTTTGAAATCTTTGCAGCTGCTCCACTGAAAACGTTCTTGTCTGGTTTTGGAGGAACCGGCGGTGGCACCGGTGCTTCCTTTTCTTTTTCCTGCTTTTCCACGGCTGTCAACTTTTCCTCCAAAACTGTGAGCTTTGTTTGAACAATATTTTTCACATAGATCATCATCTCTTTCAACTTTTTCTTACTTTGCTGTTTAGCAATGTCACTTAAATTCTTTTTCTCATCCGAGCCCATCACCCAGTCGGGGAGTTTGCTTATAATCATCCTGACAGAGTTGGAGTCTGTTTTGCTTGGTGTGCCCTCAAGCTCTTTTATTTGAGAGATCAGATTCTGTGTGATGTTACATTTCTCTAAATCTGAGATTTCTTCTGAATTAGCCTCGTCTTTATGGGCCATTTTGCCTGTCCCTTTTATAGACACATCCTTAGACTCTTTTGACTTGGCTGCCTTTATCTGCATTGTATTTGTTTCTGCTGCTTGTAGCTTTATTTGCTGCTTTTGCATCTGTACAGCCTCTTGCCTCTGAACACTTTGCTGTACCACCCTCTCAGTCACAACCACCTCCTCGTGTCTTTGACTGTGCTCCGCCTTCATGCTCTGCTGACTGTGGGAGACAGATACATGGCCTTGTCCTTGAGGTGCTGCAGATGTTATTTTAGCCACCTTAGGTATTACAACAGTAACTGGTGGTGACAGCTTAACTTCAGTTTCAGTCTTTTGCACCTGCTTTCCCTTTTTCACAAGAACCTCCACTTCAACTGCCTTCATAGGTGGGGTCACCAGACTGTTCTTCTCCTTTACTTTCATTTCGGTTTTCATCTCAGTTCTTGCTGACGTCAGCTGGTCCACTTTTGTTTCACTTGTCTGTGACACATTACCTTTCTCTTGCTGTAAATGTGTCTCACTTTTCATTGCTTCCTTTTGTCCCAAATTGTCACATTTCTCCTCTTTCTTCTGTGTTGGCATCTTAAAGGTTTTCACCTTGAAACTTGGAGTTACCTTTGGAATTTTACTGGGTTGAGAGGGACTCGTTTTTCCCTCCTGTGTCAAAGGCACATTAATATTCTTTATATCTTCAGCTTTCAATGTGACCGCAGTCTGGCTTTGAAGATTTACATTTTCCTGGACAGCACTCTGTGTGGCAGCAATAGACCTGGTGCTGGATTTCTTAATAAACTGCTGCTGCTCCGTGACTGAAGAAGTGACCACATTTGAGCATGACTGGACTTCAATATGTGAGGCCTCACGATGAGACTGAGAAACCGACACAGTCTGATTCTTTTTAATGACATCAGTTGAGGCAAAAACTTTTTCAGAGGAGTGCTCACTGGAAACATGCTTTTTATCTAAGGACACATTTGAAGATCCAGGGGCTGGTTTCTTATTTACCAATGAAATCGAGGGCTTGCTTAAAGGGATCTGGGAAGGGGATTTCTTGGCAGGTGAATCTTGTGCCAATATTCCTTTGGAAAAAGTGTTAGTTTCTTCTGTTTGTAGTTTTGTTGCCTCCATGCCCACTTCTTTCTCAGTGCTCTGTGCTACAGAAGGCTCAGTACTGGCAGCAGAGGAGGGTATATGTATTGGTGGAGAAGTGGGAGTTGTGACTTTACTCCTCTCTATTTCCTCTTTTTCCATCCTTTGTTGGCGAAACCTTTCCTCTGCAAGCATGAGAGGGGTTTTAAATTTGCGAGCATAAGGTCTAGATTTTGACTCTGGAGCAGGTTCAGGAGGTGGAGGCAGCTTAATGGGAGGGAGAAATACTTTTTTAGGTGGCTGGGGGCTTTGTTGCATTGCTTTTACAGCCGGGATGCTTGGTATTTTTGACGTTGACGCTGCTGTTAATTCAGACTGAATCTGCTTGCTTCTTTCAATCTGTTGGGATGTTTCCTTTTTCACTCCCTGAACTTTAGCTTCTTCTTTAAGGTCTGTTGACATGGTTGTTTCTTGCTCAGGAGGGAGCTGAGGTGGAGGGGGAGGTGGTGGAGGAGGTGGTGGAGGAGTTGGCTGATTTTTCTGCCATTTGGGTTTAACTTGTATGGGCTGCTTCTGTGTTTCTGGTTGCTTGGGCACTTTGAATAAAGGCTTGCTGATGGGTTTCCCCAGCTTTGCAGGGGGAGGCTGAGGCATTGCATTGAGCTCTTGCTGTGAGGGAGGTGGAGGAAGAAAATCTTGTCCACCCACAGAGGGTGGAGGCAAAGGAGGTGGAGGAAGAGGGAAAAATTCAGGCTCAGACTTTATGCATTCCATAAGAGGCGGAGGTGGTGGAGGTGGGAGGTCGCTGTCCTGCCTCATGATAGAAGGCTGGGATGTGGAGGATGTTGGGCTCTCCAGCACCGGTGATGGTGGTGGAGGGAGAGAAAACTCAGACTCTGAGGGTGGGGGTGGTGAAGAGGGAGGAGGGGGGAAGTGAATCTCCGGCTTCGCCTTTTTGATCACACCTTTCCCTCTCATGTCGAGGCTACGGTAATCACTCTTCATATTTTTGATATTCTGCTTTTGTGTGAGAGCCTTACTGCCTGTTTGCTTTTGAGCTGTCGACATTTGCTCTGATACTATTACATTTTGGTTCTGCATGACAGTTTTCTCCATCACTGTAGTCTGCACCTGTTTGATTGTCTTTGTTTCACATATTTGCTTGTTTGAAATATTTGTCTGTGATGTGTTTTGCACCTCTTTCATCACATTCACATCAGCGGCTTTAGTTTCTGTTTGACCATTATCAGTCATTTGTTTATGCGTTATCATAATAGGCTTAGGAGCTTGTATTTTCTGTGGGGGCAGCACTTTCTGCTTCTGTTCTTTCCTGCTCTTCTGTTGAGGGGCCCCAGTAGTACTGTCTGTTTTGGCTACAGTAACAAAGTGGTCCTCTTGGGTTATTACCTGTGTTTTCACAGATTTGCTTTCGTTGTGCCTCTGTGTGTGCCTCTGTGACTCACCGCCCTGACAAAGGTTTTTCACAGCGGTGGCTGGACTGACTGCTACACTCTCACTCTTAGCTTCATGTAAGCATTCATGCTCCGCTTGCTTCGCAGATAATGGATTTTTCAAGGGCATTTTGACTTTCTTGGAGGGATACATACGTTTCGGATTTGAATACTGTTTTCTTTGCATTAGACACTGTATTGCCCCTTGAACGTCCCCTCTTACTACCTCCTCTTTTTCTACCAGTGTTGTCTCCTGTCCTTCATAAAGAGATTTTATGGATGTTTTCACATCTCCTTCAATGCTCCCCCTTCTCTGTATTCTATGAGAGGTGGTTGGCTCTAGCAAGAGCTGGATAGTGGCTTTAACATCCCCTTGTTCGCTCACTTGATGCTGGTAATTCTTTTTCTCGCTTGATGCCTCGTGTAAACTTTGCATGGCAGTGTGGATGTCTCCTTTGACAATCTCCTCTTTTTCAACCTCTTTCACAGCTTGCTTTGCCTCCTCCAGGGACTTCAGTGTCCCTTTGATATCACCTGGCACTAAATCTTCCACAGTCGCTTCTGCATTGGTGGTAGAAGATTTCTCCAGTGACTCGAGAGCACCTCTGATGTCTCCCCTGACAATTTCGGGTTTTTCCATTTCTTTGGCTTGATGCTGGGCCTCCTCAAGAGACCTCAAAGTAGTGGTTATGTCTCCCTTCACCACCTCCTCTTTCTCTATTACCACTTTCTGATTGATGGCTTGGGTGAGTGAATCCAGGGCTGCACTAAGGTCACCTTTAACTATGTCCTTTTTCTCTAGGTTTCTGTAGCCAACAGTAGGCCCTGTCATAAAGACTTTAACAGTGCTGTGTACGTCACCAGGAACTATATCATCCTCTGCCACTGTGCGACCAATCTGCTGCTGATTCTTTCGCAGCAAGATTTTGGTCTCTTCAATGTCACCACCTATGATACGCTCCTTTTCCACCTCTTGAGCTTCATTGGGTTCGAACTGAAGCTGCTTCAGGTAATCCAAGGCTCCCGACTCAATACACGTGGAATAAAAGCTGACATTCCCTCTTTCTGTGTCTCCGACCCTTATCTTTTTAGAGTCATCTCCCCCTGAGTTGGAGAGAAGACGATGAAGGGTTCTACTTACGTTACCTTGAATTATATCCTCTTTTTCCATACTAGCCCTTTCCCCTTCATTCAAGAGGGAATAGATAGTCATCCTCACGTCCCCTTTCTCGTCTTCTTGAATCAGTATGCCACGCTTAGAGGAGCCCTCGTTCTTGAGCAGATTGTTTATGGCCTCTTGAATGTCACCGCGGATAATTTCCTCTTTCTCAACATTAATTCCCCTTTCCTGGTTAAATAGCTGCTTTACTGTGGTGTTGATGTTTCCCCGCTCCTCCTCGTCAACAGTGATCCCTCTTTCAGTGGTCTCCCTGCTGTTCAGGAGGTTTATCATTATGTTGCTCAGATCGCCTCTGATAATCTCTTCTTTTTGGATTTGTGGAGCCTCCTGGTTCATGAGTTTATACTTTGCCATGCGAACATCACCAATCTCATCTGCCTCAATAAGGACACCTTGTGAATCCACCATTTTCTGACAGTAAAGCTCCTCAAGTGTCTCTTTGATGCTTTTTCCTATTATTTCTTTCGTTTCCATGCTGCTCTCGTTAAATTCGTGGAATGGAGTGGTTTCAAATAGCCATGTTGTCGTCTTCACATCAGCCTGTGGGATTTCCTCCTTTGTGACAACAAGCTCTGTGCCATCAGTCTCTTTGATACTGTCAAGGGGCTGCTTCTCAAAGAGCCACACAGACTGTTTGACATCTCCTTTCATTACTTCCTCTTTTGTCACTCTCTCCATGCCATCATACTCTGCACCTTCGCCACGGATCTCATCAATTGTGCGCGTCTCAAACATCCATGTGGCAGATCTGACATCGCCTTTTTGGATTTCGCTCACGCTAACAGTTCTGATGTACTTTTGAGACATTTCATCAGTCTCAAAACGCTGCTTGTTTGTCTTCACATCGCCGCCTTGGATATCTGCAACCGTTTTCGACCTTACTTTAATTTCCTCTGTAATTTCATCCAGAGGTTGCGTTTCAAACTTCCACCTTGCAGAGCTAACATCTCCTTTGTTGATGCCTTCCTCAGTCACAGCTTTAATGACATAGACTTCCTCTGAATCTCTAATTGAATCCAGAGGTTTTGTTTCGAACAGCCATCGGGCCCCCACCACATCTCCTCTCATGATTTCTTCCTTGGTAACTGTAGTAACTTCATGGTAACGGCCCTCTTTGTCACAGATGGCATACAGTGGCTGAGTTTCAAACATCATGGTGTAATTCTTCACATCACCCCTCACTATTTCATCTCTAAAGATACTAGTGAGTTTTGAAATATCAGTCTCATTGGATTCCTCTTTAATTTGATCCAGAGAGTATGTTTCAAAAATGAAGCGGCCTTTGTCAACATCACCCCCCTGAACGTCTGTCACAGTGCGGATTTCCCTCGCCTCTGCGGAATCGTCACGGATCACATCAATTGGCTGATTCTCAAACATCCAGGTACAGTTGACCACATTTCCCCTCTGGATGTCCTCAGCCTGCTGTGTTTTTAACCTCTGCATTGTTTCCTCAGAGGTGGAGCTCATAATGTCAGAGGAGCGATTTTCAAAGATGTACTTCATCCTGGAAACATCTCCTGACTGGATGTTAATTTCCGTAACTCTCCTGAAAGAACTGCTGTCCTCACCTGTGATATTTTCGAGGTTCTCGGTTTCAAAGAGGAAGCGGGCCAGTCGCACGTCTTTCCCTTGGACGTCCTCTTGTTTTACAGTGCAGGTTTTCAGTATGGTCTCAGACTCAGACTCTGTATGATCGCGTATGTTGTCAAGTGTCTGGGTCTCAAAGAGCCAAGTGCACGTTTTGACGTCACCTTTTTGCACTTCCTCAACATCAGCCTCGTTCTTTTCTACCTTTTCATACAGAACATCCATTGGTTGAGTCTCAAATAACCACCTACAAGTCTTAACATCCCCTTTCTCAATTTCAATACATTCCTTAGTTTTATGTTCTTCATCCTCAGAATTACTGAAACATTTAATGGCATCAAGCTGTTGAGTTTCAAACAACCACTTGGCTGTTTTGACATCCCCTGACTCGATCTCCTGTTTGGATATACCTTTTATGATCTGAAACCTATTGATGCTTTCATCAAACTCATCAATAGGACGTGTTTCAAACATCCATCTGCAGCTGCGCACGTCTCCCTTCACAATCTCCTCACGCCTCACGGTCCTCACCTCATGATAATGGCCAGAGCTGTCTTGCATAGCATACATAGGGGTAGATTCAAATAGAACTCGGTTAGATTTTACGGATCCACTTGTGACACCTTCAACTTGAATTTTCTGTGTTCCTTCACACTTACTTAAATCCATACTTTCAAATCTTTCTTTATAGTTTGTCACATCTCCTTTGTCAAGAGCTTCAACATTCACAGTTCTTGTAATCTCCTTCTTCTCCTCCCTTATATTTTCCAATGGCTGGCTTTCAAAGACCCACTTCTGATGCCTCACGTCGCCCTTTTCTTCTTCAGATGCAGTCATTTTCTTAAGTTTTCCCACTTCCAGCAGTTCTTTCAGATTTTCCATGGGTACTGTTTCAAACAGATGTTTTGCTGACCGAACATCACCTCCTACAATCTCCTCTGAAGGTAGAGGTCTGGCATTGGTGTTGTCTTTCAGAGTATCCATAGGCTGAGTCTCAAAAACCAGACAGTGCTTCCTCACATCAGCACCAATTATTTCCTCCTTTTTCTTCCTGGAACTCTCCCATTCCTCATCCTTAATATTGTCAAGAGTCTTTGTCTCAAAAATCCATGTACCTTTGTTCACGCTGCCTTGAACGGTATCCATGGAAATACCACATATCAGCTTTACCTGTGCAGGGTCTTTGTTTATCATATCCAGGGGCTGGGTTTCAAACATCCATCGTGATGTCTTGACGTCTCCTTTCTCAGTCTCCTCCCTGCGTATGGTAGTGATCTCCAGCATCTCTCCCGAATCTCCCCTGATGACACACATGGGCCTTGTCTCAAACATGCGAGTGGTTGTTTTCACATCCCCTTTGATCTCTTCCAGCTCAGACTTCAGGTTCAAGAAGTGGCTCTCCTCAATGGTTTCTGTTTTACCCAAGGAATCCAGATGCTGGGTTTCAAAAAGATATCTAGCTGTTTTCACATCTCCGCCGCTGATGTCTTTGGTGATGACAACATCTGTTTCCTGCTCATCTTCTTGGTAGATCTTATTCAGATAATCGAGTGGCTGCGTCTCAAATAGCCACGTAGCAGTGCGAACATCTCCTCTCGCGAGATCGGTTGATTTTTGTGATTGCTCAGTCGAATCAGAAGTCTCTGTCCCAAGAGCATCCATGGGCTGAGTCTCAAACATCCAAGCTGTGTATCTGACATCTTTGCCAGCAATGATTTCCTGCTGGGCAATATTCCTCCCCTCATCCTCATCTGGGGTTTCATCTTTTATTGTATCTAGTGGCTTGTTTTCGAACATCCAGCGCATGGACTGCACTTCGCCTTTAAGGATCTCATCCCATTCCAGGTCTTCTCCATCAGGGCTCGAACACTTACTGTTGCCGTCATTTTCAAACATGTAACATGCCTGTTGGACATCTCCCATCATTTCCTCGCTTTCCAAGTCGTTCTTTTCTGTTTCAGTAAGCTGACCTAAGAAGTCCGCTTCCAGGTTCTTTCGGACCTCTGGATGGATGTGCTTGTAGAGGCGCTTTAGTTCCGACATACTCTTGTGTTTGAAGTACTGCTCCTTATTAACAGTTTGCTTATGTTGGGAGCTTTGCTCCTGATGCTGGGAAGAGAGATAATCAGGGATTTCCTGTGATACCTGCAGCAGTTTTGAGGGCGGGGGAGGAAACTGGTCTGTCATCTCATAAGCCACAGATGAGGCAGACGCTACTGATGAGGCAGTGGCAGTCTTTAAGGTGGAGGAGGAGTCATAGCTTGTCATGGCTGAAGCTTTGGAGGCCTGATTTACGGGTGTCCATTGAAACTGGTTGAAATCCAAATCAACCTATGGTTCATAAGTGGTTTTGGTTAAGGAGAGAGGGACAGTGAGGGTTGTGTTGAAGTGAGAAAATCAAAATCATTTTTCATTTTGTGCAATGGAAAGGAATTCTCAGTTCTGTGTAATTTAGTAAATGAAGTATCAACTTTCAACCTAAAATAATAATAATTATAAATGTTACTTCTATGATCTGTGCAGCTGAATCAAATTTCCTTTTCAAAGCTAGAAGCAAAAGCACCAAAAAACTAAATTAATTTGGATGGAAATGCAGAAACGTAGAAACATCCCGAGTCTGTCAAACCTAGACATTTTCAGTTTTGCATGTTCCTAATTACTGACTTGATGGAAATATTCATTGAAGATAATTTTAACTGCACACAGTAATGTGAATTCTTGTTTTTGACTGGGGTTTCCTTTCAACGCAGTGAAAAAAAATTATTCAGACTTTGGCTGTGTAATGACATGAGTCTTTTATCCAATCCAATTTATTCTCCATCAACTCATGGAATGCGCAATTTCCTTTTGATGATTTCCTGATGTGGCCTCATCTTTATGCTGATACCTCATAAAAACCCAAACTATCATATATTTAGATAAACAGACAGCATCATTACCTTAATTTCCTTGGCTGGTGCAGCTTCCTCAATCGTTTTTTCATACTGCTGCTTCAAAGCCTGAGTGGAAACCTTTGGTAGGTCCTCTCCTCCGACGAGCATAACTGAATTAGACACAAGAAGAAGGCTGCCTCATTAAGTCATTCACAGTGAGAAAGCTCAGGGGGATTAGAAAGAGAAATAAATAATTTCATTAAAAACCTGAGTAGTTTTCATTTTCTGAAACCATGCAGCGGTGATTGCCCAATTTCCACTTTGCAATATTTTACCTTCCTGACTTTGCCCTGATTAGATTTGCTGCTATGCACTGAATAGAAAATAATCTGCAGTAATTTTCATAGCTCATCCCTTATTCAGCAGTAGTGGGAACAATCATTAATATACAGGACACAAGCAGTGCTGTGATAAAAACTTGCAAATTACAATATAAAAGGCATGAGCAGAATAACCTGTTTCATTGTAATGGTTCCCGTAACTGGCGACCACATTATTATGGTGGACTCTTTCATCATGGGTCACCTGTGAACAGACGGTGGCAAATCATTAGTATACTGGCAACTGCGCTGCAGCCTCCAACTGTTTTCAATCAGTGAGAAGTTAAAGGCTTAGCATGAGGCTACATTTTATATAGGGCACAGAAAGTGCAACACAAAGTTCTGAAATAACCAAAGAACTCAGACAGGGATCATTAGCAGCCTGCCAGGGGTAAGATGCTACCATACAGCTGGTGACAAACAGGTGCTACCTCTTGTTGATGGTGAGAGAGGGCTGTGGTGGGGACGACCTCTCTGGCACCGCTTCTCACTGTCACCTCTGATGAGCTTGATATCTCCTGTCAAACACAGAGAAATGGGGAATGTGGAATCCGTCTCACACTGACAACACGTACACGCACAAATCACTCAAATCCCCCACAGAGGAATGCACGTACAAGGACAACACACACGCCTCAGTTTTATCACCTCATGACTGTGAGCTGTAAGAAACAGCGGGAGAGTAAGTCATTCTTACATTGTGAAACTTAATAAAACCCCTCTGTGGCCAGTAACTAATGTTTTTCCATTACAGAACTGCCTTCTAGGGAACTACTAAGTTTAAATTCCACTAAAGGAGTTCAGTGTCTGAGAGAAAAACCAATAGATTACAAAAACTGTACAAAACTGCATCAGCCATTTCCTGCAGTGAGATTCATGCAATTTAAACGAGATGAAAGAGAAATATAGTATTTGAAATTGTATCCTCTGCTGTTGAAAGATACATGTAGGATGGAGGAAACCACTTATGTCAGAATACTAACATCTTCCCTGATGTACAACCAGTTTTAAAAGACAGCCTGGGTATAACACCTGTGAAGAAAACTTGAGCGGAAAGCGAATGTTAGCTGCAGCACAGAAGCAATAACTGGATCAAACAGACACTTTCCTTCACAAACCCCTATGTAAAATTTAGCATTCAGCAAGGTCCTTGTGAGCTCCATGAATCCACTCTGCTTCCCGCCTGAATGAGCAGATGGGGAGAATGCATGGCGGGGCCGAATTGACCTTACTTCGCTGAGATCCGGCCCAGTCCCAGGCTGCTAATGTGTTCTGGCATTTTCCTCACGCACTGGATGACAGCGCCACATACTGTAGACGAGCAAAGTTCAAGGTGCCTTCTTTGATTCGACCTAAAAGAACACCTCAGAGGAGCTACAGTGGAATCTTAATCATTCACTGGCATTCATATGTTTCTCACTTCACAAAGAGCCTGTGAGTTGAAAGCACAGCAGTACTCTGTCTTCAAAGTTTAGGGTGTTAGCTTAGCATTTAGCTTAGCTTCCACATAATCCTGCGTGGAGTCTTATCTACGCCAAAACTCTTGGAAAGAATAAACATATTTCTCAAAATGTCAAGCTATTCCTTTAAGAAGTTCTCACCTTGTAACATGATAACATGTAGAAATAAATACATAATATACCATTCCAGCTGTAGTCACATACATTCATCTTTGTGCAACAGAAATATACATCACTTCACTGCAGAAGACTTCAGCAGCGACCATGATTACATTCTCACCTGCACAGATTTCTGCTCGAAATGGATCTGGGTGACGCTTGACTGCGAGGACGAAGAGGCAAACTCCTGCTCAAACTGTTTCTTCACACTGGCCAGGCCACCGGGCAGCGAGCAAGCCTCCGACTCGTCCATCATCTGTTACAGAAAACAGATAACATGAAATACACCTGGAAAACCATCTGTACACCTTTTATAGATTAAACACACTGCAAATCTACCGTTTACATTACATTGAAGAGAATGGATTTGATCTTGGTGAACCAGTGTCTGCTCTTATTGATTGTGAATATGTTACACATTCACTTATGCTAATATAAGTGAATAAAAAGGTCTTGTGATGCTTTCAGGAGCATCAGCAGTGTGTTCTTTTAAACATGGCATGAGTGCTGGAATTTGAAGAGATAAGATGGTTACTGTTCGAGCATGCTTTTAACAATACTGACAGACAAGATATACGTTGATTACAAACAGGACAAAGTTATGTCTTAGTGCTAGTGAAAAGAAAAGTAATTTTTGTGTTTATTTCTGGCAGAAAAATTAAAGATGGCAGGCGCCCAATTTGAATGGATTTACGTTTTTCCATATCTGTGCTGCAACAGAGAGTGAAACATCAGTAGAAAATGTAGTCTTTCAGATTAGTCCGTTTAATGGAACAAAAAAAGCTTTTCAATACTTTTTATTGAGCTACGGGAGGACTTTTTCTTTAAAACTGGAAAATAGAAAAGCCTGGCTTCTTTGCAAAGAGGAAGTGGAGGAGGGGAGAAAGTCTTTTTAAATCTCATCAGTAAGGAGAATGCAATCCTCACCGTACGCGATCTGGGCATGAATGCACACTACTTGATACAATAATCTCCTTTTGGGATTGTCAATTACTTTGCTAATAAAACATTTATATGTAGGCCTCTGCATATATATCTTCTTAGAAACTGCAATATGCTGTATATGAGTTTCCAAGCTTGTGTGTGTGTGAGTGAGTTTATGATTTACGACACACAAACTCGTCGCCTTTCCTTTAGAATTCAAATGAGGGATATAATACAATTTGCAGGTGATTCAGAGGCGTTTAGGTCCGTGGCATTTTATGGCAGAGTGCTTCAGGGTACAATAGCTCCATAGGATGACATGAAATCAACACCTCTCATTTAAAATGACTGTCATGGATATAATGTTCACCTGAGCATGCATTCAGGCAGGTTCAAACAGCAGGGAACTGAACCAGAATATAAAATGCTATTTGTGAATCTATCTATCTATCTATCTATCTATTATCTTGGTCTTACTGGCTTAGTTGTTCTAAATCACATGAATAATTACAACAGATACCACTCTTGTATCTGTATGGAGACAGATCTGTGAGTGCCTCAACATAACCATTAATCACCAAAAGTCCAATCATGCTCAAAGACCTTTACACACCAGAGTCACACCACATCAGTACATTCTTTCTGTTGTTCTGGGTACTTTGAGTGAGTTTGTCACACAAGTTGGTTGTTTCTGCTTCTCATCACCCTGTGTTACATGGCAAAGGACACAAAAAAGTCATAAAGACTGAACTGGAACACAGCATGGCTGGATGATGGACAGTGAGCAGCCGATGTAGTTTACTGTTGGATGTAGTAGAGCTGGTAGAAAGGCAACAGCGTAAGAGCAGGTTTGGATCGTTGTATGAATCAAACACAGGAGGCACTGGAGCTTTTTACCTGCAGGCATAGACTACCCAGAAGACACTGGAGCACACAAGCCTTATATGAGGGCTCCAGTGTCTGTCTGTCTGTCTGTCTCCTAAGCTGCCGGTTTGAAATATTTGCATGTGAGTATTTCAGTGTAATTTGTTCGTCATGCCTCACAGCAAGAGGGTTGCGGGTTTGAATCCAAAGACATGCAGGTTAGGTTCACTGGCCTGTAGCTCTGACTGTAAACATGAATGGCTATCTGTCCCTATGTGACTGGCGAGTTGTGTGATTGACTGGCGACCTAAAGTCGAGTGGTTACAGATAATGGATGAACAGAGGAGCAGATACTTTGTGAAATACAATCAGTATCAACGTTTTGTGACTTTGCAGCAACATAATTTCCTCATTATGTTGATAGAAAATGAGGGTATATATATATCAAACACATATATATATGTACACACACATATATATATATATATATATATATATGTATATATATGTGTGTACAGTCAGTTGTAGGAGACAGGGCTGTGGGATGATTGAATGGTCTGAAAGGTGTCCATCAAGAATTCTGCTATCTTTAAACACCTTGTCACTTGTGTGTGGACACGCAGACAACAGCTGCAAAGGTTTAGTGGAGAAACAAGATTCCTTAGCAGATTCCCCCTGGTAACACACACATACACACACACACACACACACACACACAGCTGTCAGTAGCCACCACATGACTGAGTTTTAACTGAGGTCGGGGCGACTGCCACACCAACACTGAAGTGAAGTACACAACAGGCTCATTCAGTGCTGGTTGAAGCTGCTGTTTGGGAACAGTTCTGCTCGTCTACTGGTTTTGTTAAACTGTCGATAAAAGAATTATTGAATGTGTCCCATGGTTGTTATTTTAAGAATAATTACGAGTTACAGCCATTTGTAAACAGCAACAAGCCACTCGAGGCAGCGCGTTGCTGTGATGTTACTGCGCTGGAAAAGCACTGTTGTGTTAACACCTCTCATCTGCTGAAATGGCTGCTGAGCTTGGCCTCAAGTGGCTCGTTGCCATGCTGACCTGTGACCAGCTAGTTAATGCATTCACTGAAAACCAACACTCATACTGGGAAGATTAAGTAATGCTGTGTAGTAGAGGACAACATTCATTTATTATTACTGTTAATTAGCTTTTGAATATTTAATTTAAGGATTCGGAATTGATTTTGTATTCTATTTCTATTAGTATTGTTTAATCACCACAGTTTTATAATTACTGTGCCTTCACAGACAGTAAACATGCCACTGTTCTGCCTCGTCATGTACAAAGACTCCAGAAGGTGGCAGGTCGCCCTCTGCAAACACAGCACAGTGTGGATGACTGTATTTAATCCGCATTTTACCTGCACAAAACCTCTGGGTGGTCCTTTAGTAAATAACAACAACAAACTCTTCAGGGCCAATAAAACAAATCCTAAGTAAATCCCCCACTTAGTGAATACGCAAGAGGATCAAGCTGTGTATGAATATTTCATATTGTCACCGCCTGATCTGTTCAGGAAACCCGATTTGTTGGAAATGCAGCTACTTCCTGTCACTGTTTCCATTCTCAAATGCAGAAATTAAAAGGTGCAGTTGAAGAAACTTCATTTTGAAGTGGAACGAATCTTTAGGGATAAAAAAAACTGAAGAAAAATAACTTAAAAAGAGTATTTATCAAATACGTAAACATGTAATTAATCAATAATGTTACTTTTGGTGATTCTAGTTATGATTTCTAATTGAATAAATACATGCTTTTCTTGTTTTTGTAAAGCATGTCTAATATATGGAGCTAAAGAAATAGAAGATTACTTTTTTTTCTTTTTAAAGTTCAATTTATTTAATTTCTGCATTTATGAACAAAAAGTGGTGACAAGTCGGGTTTCCGGGAAGGATCGGGAAGTGACACACTCCAGGAAATGAATTCAAACATCTAACTGATGTGATGTAACTTCCTGTTCAATCAGACTTGACACCTGAAAAAAAGTTTAGCTGTTATCTATAGAGAGGCCTTTTCCCCTTTCACGCTAAACATACATCTGTATGCTTGTAAAAGATATTTCCATTAAGATGTTCTGTACTGCAGTTCATTTACCAGGAAAAAACAGACATTTTCCAGTAGGTATACTGACTAATTGCTCACACAGTTGAATTATTGGGTTTATAAAGTGCATGCAGGCTCTTCAAAGCCACTGAGGCGTTCTGGTCTGTGATGACTAATGACTCAGGGATATTGTGTTTAATCAGAGGAGGAATATGGTGTGAAGGCCTGCTGCCTGCGTGTGTTCTTCTCAATTTGCTGCAAAATACACATTTTTGTTCTTTACAGATGCAGTTAAAGTGACTCTGCTCTGGTTAATGCGCTACCTCTTTGTAACAAGATGTGTGTGTGTGTGTGTGTGTGTGTGTGTGTGTGTGTGGTTATCCCTGTCTGTGTGTTGCCAGTGCATGATTCAGACTACAACACAAAAAACATCAGTATGTACAATATAATAGGCTGTCTAGATAGTAATTCATATAAAGGTCATCATGATAGAAAAACACTGTTTTGAAAATGACCGTTTTTACATTTAATATTGAAATGAATCCAAAGTAGCCTGCTGTGGATTTATAGTGGTAGCAGTAGTATTATTCATTAAATAACGATGAATAGCTACATATTTGTTGCATTTGTTGGTTGAAATATATGTAGAGTGGGCAATGCACTTAAAATGTACAACCCGTGGTGGAAGAAGTCCAAGTACCAATACAACAATATATAAATACTATTACAAGATAAAAAGTCCTGCATTTAAAATCCTGCTGAAGTAAAAGTATGGAAGCATTCTCAGCTAAATGTACTTAAAGTATCAAAAGTCAAAGTTCTGCTTATGTAAAAAAAATGGCCACTGTGTGTGAAAGATTATGACATTAGATTGTTGATACTGATCCATCATATACCATTCGTTAGTTTAGTCCAGTGGTTTCCCAACTAGGGTTCAGGCCCCTCCAAAGGGTGGGTATGTGGAAACATTCCAAATGAACTGAAATCATGCTACAAGCTGATTGTGATGAAGGGCTTTTAGTGCTGTCTGCAGGTAACTGGCTAATCGAAATGTTTCTGATGTGATCTTTGTGCATTGGCCACACTTACAGAATGGACTTTTTAGCCTGCTAAATAAAGGAACATAAAAAATGAAGTGAAAACAGAAGCGCTTTTCTTCTTTTAGACCAACATAGCATCAAGTGACGTGGTTAAATTCCAGATCTCAGGATAAAGACTCAAGTAAAGTACAAGTGCCTCAAATTTGTACTGAAATACATTACTTTAGTAAATGTAATTAGTTACTTTCCAGCACTGGTAAAAACTTGTGAACTATTGAACTGGCTCCAACCCACGCTATGGTTTTGGCTTTCCTGTCCAGTACTGAGCCTTATGACAAATTAATCATATCATCTCACCAGAGCCCTGGGACACCCATCCCATCTCCCCCTTTGCTGTTCCCCTCACTGTTCAGTGCTCAGTGACAGCAGATTTACACTGTGGGGAGATGTCAATGAGAGAAATTGGGTCATAAACATTAGCAGTGTTACATTGTGAATTAAACAACTCCCGAGTTTGTGTTCTGTGTGTGACTGTCAGCCGTCTCCCTGGCTGCCTGCATGTCCTCACTGCACATCTCCCGTTACATCCACGTGGAAGTATCGTCTTACCGCAGCCGACGAGGAACCGCCGGCGTCTTTCTTGGACACGGCGGCCTGATACATCGCCAGCCGCTCCTTCACCGACACCGGCTCCGCCTCAGGGTCCTCGGCGCTCGGGGCCCTGTCCTCGGGATGTTCTGACCTGGATCTACCTGCGCTGCCTGCAGCTACAAGCACACACACACACACACACACACACACACAAACACAAAGCTTGATTACTCTGTAAGATGTAAATCCCTTCAACGATGCATGGAAACCAAACTCAACTTTATGTATTTATAAGATATGTCTCCTCAAGAGGTCTGCTGGTATATATAGCAGTACTTTTTTGGCAAGTCAATGAAGACTGAGGCAGCGAGAGCTTGTCCATATGTAAGTGGATGGAGGTCAATAGGTGACTGTTTTAAACTGAATCAATGGAATTTATTTTCTTTTTCAACAGTTTTTTAACACTGTTACTATTATGTTATAATCACACAGTAGTTTACTAAATTACATAGAAAGGAAATAAAGACATGTACACACTAAGTGTGCCCAGGAGGTGTCTTTTGGCATCAAAAATATTAAAGTGACCCTAAAACCTGAACCGCAACCCACCCTGAGGTTGATATCTGCACAGCTGCAGACACTGTACATATTCTAACCAAGAAATGGCCAGAGACAAACATCCCTAACAAATGTTGACACAAAACCGAAGCGGACTCATCAATCACAAAGCACTACTTCATCCTACTTCATATTGCTCAGCACATCCCTGCGGATAGCCAATTAGAGAACACCACTTATTTTACATTTGACTTTTCTGTGCTACAAAGCATCATTAGGCAACAGAGAAGGCTCCATTAAGGCTGAGTGAACACCCACACTGGACCTTTCAGCTCTTGGCATGTTCTCTCTCTCCGGTCAACAACACCGTGGGATGAAAGAAGAACCTAAATAGAAATGATTCTCTTTTATTATGTGTTCACACCGCAACCTTTTCACATTTTGACATCCTCCTCCTTGTTGTGTTTCTGCACGAGGCGCTTCCATATTTTCTCCACATGTATGTGTATTAGTATCACTTTGGCTCAAAGTAGAGGTCAGTAGGAGTTCTACTTCAACACTGATGTTTATTTGAAAAGTTTGATAGCAGCGAAGGTGCTCTTGGTGCTGTAGTAGTATAGAGCTTAGTAACAGATTCAGTGCTTAGTGGTATAGTACATACCGTTCATGCTTGGCTGTGCAAAGCAAGCTATCTTAACACTTCTCTGAGCCCACTTATAGTTTATCTCTGACTACACTGCTTGATATAGCCCACTCCTGGTATCCATATCAACACAATGAAGAAATCACCACTGGTTTGATCACTGTATCTGGTGGGTAAAGCTGCATGGTTTCCCACATAAAACCAACCGAAAACCCTGACATCTAGAAAGTTGATTCCAGTAGAATTCATGCAGGCTGGATCAGTGGATTTGGTTGCGTGAGTTTATTTAACCTGCTCCTCAAAGAGGAATGGATTACAGATAGTTATCACACAGACGTTGAAGGTACCTGTGTGAGTCTATTGTTCCAGCAGTGACCAGACTAATGATCCTGTTAACTGTCAGTTAGTTAGTTAGTTACTTCGATAATTACTTATTGAATTAAATGATGTACAATCCTGGGAGGGAAGCTTATGGAGCTAAAGTGAGTGACTAGCACTAGAGTGTTGGATAGTGTGTTAGCGGTTAGCTCCCCAGCTACGGTTGTATACCAGCTAGCCCAGCGAATAGTCCCTAAGTCACAAAGCTTCTACAACAAAACATGTAATAATGCTCGGATGAATCTTGTTGTGCCACTTAGTCATGCAGACCTTAATACAGATGCCATGTGACAAGAGCATCTCTCATTCTCTCATACCACCAATTATAGCTTTCTGCTACGTCCGGCATGTTAGTGTAACCAATAACCTGTCAGGGAGACAGCACCATCTGAAAATAAACAGGGTTTTTACCCGCAACATCCTATAAATATGGGTCAGAAATCCTACACCTGAGGCTGCAGTGTGACCTAATACCAGCTCAATGACAGAAACACAAGGATAAAGCCCTCATTTATCACTAGAGATAAATGTTCTCATGGTCTGGAGCTGTCAGAGAGGCAGATACGTGAGGGTTTTGATGGTTTCGAGTGGTGACAACAGCGCTCTGGCTTCCAAGAAGGGTATGCCGTATGCAAAGCTGCCATAGCATGGAGGTGAGGTAACCGGGGCTCCGGAGGAGGGGTGGCTGGCTGGAGAAAGAATAAACCCAGCCTTTTAATAAACTGGCTCTGTCTGCAGCGTCATGTTCCCCTGTTACATGAGATTTATGGAGTAGAAGTGCGTGTGAGAGAGAAATTAAAGGAAAGAAAACAAAGTAGAGCCTAAAAAGGAATAAATTCTAATGAGATTAAATATTTTGAAAGATTTGAATCTCCCTATGCTGTTACTAATTAGTGCTGGCACCAACAGATGTTTAATTAGCATTAATAACACTGTCTCATTGCTTAAGATGCCTCAACATAAAGAAGGCTAAGTCTCTGTTTGCAGTGTGGCACAGATAGAAGATCAGAAAGAACTTATAACGTGTGTCATTTCACTTCCATCTTTAGATGGAGAGCATATTGGACTGCTTAGAGGCATATTATTATTATTATATCACCACATGGACTATTATTGTCTTCTTCTCAGAGTATTAGCTTCTTATCTCTCCACTGCCACAGCAGCCGGACAAGTCATGGCACCGGGCGGGGGGTAATGGAAGTGGGAGAGGCGGGAAAAGTTAATGGGGGGCTGCTGCCGTATGCAAGACTCAGTGGCTATATCGGGCTGAGCCGAGGGCCATTGACCTCACTGCCTCTTCGCCGGCGCCGATGCTAAAGCCATCAGAGGTGAGGTGCTGCACCGCCGGATAGCCAGAAGTGAGGAGGTGGAGGGCGGCGGCATGGGGTGTTAGGACAAGAAACAACAAAGGAGAATGTGCCCAGAAAAGAGAGGGAGAAGGAACAACAGAGTCATTTTCAGAGTTTAAGGGTGCAGGAGAAGGCAGCATGGCTTTGTAGCTCAAAGCTAAATCAAGCCCCATAGATCTAGAGGCCGTCCTCTAATCACAAAGGTGTCGCCCCTTCTATGCCCTGTCCTCACAACAGAAGCCTTAAACAACCCGGTTTTCTGTTCATTACTTACTGACCAAAGTTTTTGGCGGGCGAGGTTTGACAGGAGAGCTAAATCGAGCTACACTAATTGAAATGTCAGCCATGGAGGGCGATTTCTTCCTTACAGACGAAAGCAAAACAGGCACAATAATTGAGCTGTCAAATCTATCAAAATAACTTCTTCTCGTGGAGACTGGATTGCCCTCGGGTGCTTCCTTATGCTAGGCTAAGCACTTTGTTACCGATTTGCTGTGCTTTCAGAATATTCCAGATCAGATTGCTGCTGGTTACGTCTGGTGGAAGAAAACAGGAAGGGCCCATGCATGTTTTATGACAATGCACAAATCCCTGTGGAATCACGCTGCAACATCACGTCTCACCCTTTATGAAGCTCCAGCACATGATATTCCAACATAATTCAGCCCCTCCGCTTCATCTCATTTACAATTTTACACCAAAGATGCCTCATGTCTACGTAGCCTGGGCATTTCAAACCAATTCATTACCAGCTAACATCTCATGTGCCACTTCTAGTCTGTTTCCTTCCACTTGTGCTTTGGTGGAACAGCTCTGTGCTGACAGCTGGGCTCATGTTGATACAAGAAGCCTTGAAATGTTGATAGTCCACATAGACTGCTTACCTTCTTAAACTGTGTAGTTTTCTCTGTTCGTCAAACAACAATAAAATCCAACAGAATAGAAAAGGGCCTCAGATCTCCAGTAAACAGAAACGGGCTTAGTGGCCCAGTCTTATCTCAACGCAGAAAGCAAATCCCGGGCAGAGAGCGACAGTGAGGCTTGGAGACCAGCTCCAGCAGTGAGCTCCACAGCTCAGTGAGGTCCAGGCATCCAGTGACAGCTGATTTTATTTTAGAAGTCCCCCTTCGTAAAAATAGGGTGGACTTGGGGGAGAGGGTAGATGGATGTGGCTCGGCTTTATTTTAGTATCAAGGTACCCAACATGCCCTTAACCTTATGTCACGGTAGTCTTATGGAGACACACGTCCCACACTGTGAGCTGGAAAGCAGACACTTGGTACATCCTTCATTTACGCAGCAGAGAGCAGCGACACATTTGGCATTTGAACCCACGGCTTGTTAGCATGGTAAATATCATGGCGTTTTATCATTCAGTGGAGATATATTTCATACACATTGCTTCATAGACAACATGTACACACACAAATGAAGACAAATGTTGGGAAAGTGAAGTGAGAGAGCGTATATACCATGTTAGCAACAAAAGAAAAAAGATATGATGCACAGGTTCTCTTTAAAACTGTTCTCCATATTGGGAAATATGCTTTCATGAAAAGAGTTAGATGATCTCATGTCTGATTCCTAAATATAGAGACAGAGCCAGGAAGCAATTAGTCTAGCTTAGCATAAAGACTGGAAGCAAAGTACACCCAACACCACCTCTAAAGCTCACAAAATAAATCTCATTTGTTTAATCAGTGCACAAACAGAAATATAAAAACAACAAGTAGTTTGGAGAGGAAATGACACGCTTAAACTCTTTCACGCTCAAACTGTGTTCAGTGTGGCGAATGATTTGGAACAGACTGCTGAGTGTACCTTTAGGTGAAACATTTGCTCCCTCTAAAAACCCATCTTGTACACACACTTGCCATCACGATGCCTTTGACATGTTTCAAAGACAGCTCCTCAGATGGACAGCGTGCATCTGCAAATCCAGTGCAGTGCCTGCTGTGCAGACAACCAAGAGAACTGAGTGACAAACCTTTACAGATCAAGACACACTCAACGAGGTAAATCATATTATTATCCTTCTTTTCTTTTTGGTAGCTTTCTGCCTGTCTTCCTAACTTTACATCCTCCTTTTCCTTCTTTCTTTCTTGGACATAAATAACCCTAAAGCGATGGCAAAGGTCCTCTTTTAAACCCGTGACTTTGTGTTTGTGTCTGATCAGCCCGGGGCCATTCATTCACTCTTTATCAACCATCATCCGAGAGAGAATCTATCTCATATAACCCTGCAGGAATAATTTACAGATATTCCTGCACTGCATTTGCTGTGATCATGAGCTCATATGTGAAACACAAGATTTTTCCAGGAGCCCACACCATGATGTGCCGTTGGCAGCACATCGACTGGAGAAAAGTGTGGTTATCAGGCTTGTGGAGAAGCTGCACTCTGCTGATAATCCCACTGAAATTGCACATGGATTTCCTGTTCCTAAAGTGGAAAATAAACATACTCCTGTAGAATACCTAATGAAGGGGCCTGAGAATATCCCCAAAGTCCAGAGTGAGTCCACATTCAGGCGAGCTTTCAACTAAAATAACTTTCAGAATGAGTTGAATGGGATTAGTGCCTTTCATTTGTTTGCAAGTAAGTTTGCAATAAAAAGATTTGCCATGAGTTATATATATACTGTATCTGGGTTAAGTGGGGATGTGCTAATCAATGCTAATGACTCAAGCAGTATTTCACCTGCTTTTCTCTGTGAGAAAACAATGTCAAGATGTTCCCAATCCCAGACTATTTGATTCTCAGCTAATCAGGGCTGGAGAATGGTGCTACCACTGAGTAGGCGAGGTAATATGTTATTATGTTCCCAGGCTAAAAAAGAAACATGACAAAGTAGCGTCATGACATTGATAAATCACCTCTTCAGATCTTCCTCTTGGTCTTTGGATCTAACAAACCAGTTTTGAAATGGAGCAAGTGCTGGTTCTTATGTTACATTCCATTAAGAGTGATGCATTATAGGTGTTTAGGAAGCCCAGTTTAACCAGATAATGGCTTGGGAAATGTGGTCTGCTTTCTGATTATTAGCTTAACTTGAAAACATACTTGTGACATTTGCTATCTTCTCCTTGGACTGATAGTATCTTGGGGAAACTCTCTGAACAGGACTGGTTTGATAAAGTGTTTCTTATCTTCAACAGTCAAAAACAGCTGTTGGAAAAGGGGGGTTCGGGCCAACGCGATATTTCTGTCAGAGACGGGCTTCTGTGGGCTGTGAGAGATGTGTCATTTCAAGTTCATTCTTTTGGCCTTGAGTGGATACAGTCTTTAAAGCATTCACGAAGGCTGCTACCTTTAAACTTTAAAGTGAGGACATGGAAAGATAAGGGGAAAGAATACACAGGTCCTCAGAACCTTAGATGGTTGGATGAGCAGTGAAAACATTTAGACAAAGTGATTCGACAGATTAAACAAAGAGACTCAGTGTGTTAATTGTTGAGCTTTAGAGGTTCTGGTATGTGAGCTTTTATTAACTTTTAGTCTAACCTAAGCATATTGTCCCAAAATGTCAAACTCTTCCTTTCCAGTCCTTTGGACTTTTGCTGAAGTAGCAATTAAAAGATAATGCAAACCACAAGCAGAAAAAAACATGTTTAAGACCAAACAGCAAACTAAAGGCAAGACGAAGACTTCTGTTAGATCAAAACGCTGCTCCATTCAAATGGCGGGGAGCTGTTAGTGCCGTGTGAGGATCTTTTGTCTGATTCTTACCATTATTGTGATTTGTGACTTGCTGACTTGATTACAAAAGTAAGTAAAGTCAATGAACTGTCTCACAGCAGGAACATTATCTAAAGTTTGCTAACTAAAGCTAGCTTAGTTATCATAATCTACTGGTCATTCCAGAACCACTAAAGCTAAAGCTGCAGAACCCCTGAGTGTATGATGTTGAGCAAGCTGCCCTTTACTTTTCATTATGAAAGGAAGATTGGGTTTTTCCCTTGGTGGAACCACAAACCAGCCTCACATCAATACACAATATAGTCAGAAAGCTCAATCGTGTATGTTTTTGTGTGTCCTGTAATAGCCACTAAAGGGATCAAATATGAAACTGACAGGAATAAAACATTGGAATAGGAATTGAAAAAGAATACATTTTCTTCTCGTAACAATATTATTTAAAGACATCATCATGTGGCAGGCAAATCTGGGAGGTGATTAATTAAAACAGTCTTTTGGCAAATCCAGTTCCAACTGGCAGCATGTGCACACAAAACCAGTTCTCCTGGGACAAGTGTGTCTGACAAGTTTACAGACCAATATAAATATATACACACACAACTTTAAAACACAATCTCATGATCCCACTAGTTCCCATTATTGTGTGTGCCACAAAGCCAGCCACAGTTCGATGGTGATGATTCTGTAACACGAGAGGAAACAAGTAAACAAGGGTGTTTGGAAAGAGCAGCAGCACGGAGATTTAGAGGCTTTACATTTGTTTTTAAAGTGCAGTTCCTCCACCGCCGTGCTTTATTTAAACGCCGTGGCTTTGCAGGGAGCAGCTCCTGTAGACCCCCCCGCCAACACTGTCAGTCATTTGACCTGGCAGATGATGCGCCATTTGCGTGACAACTTGTCAGCAAAGACAAAAGCCGTCGCTCAGACGGGACAACAAGGACGCCGACGATCGTCAAGAAGCTCCAATTTTAGACCCAGCCAAAGATTTAGAACAGCGCAGGTCGACACGAAAGCCTGACTGATCACAGGTAGAGATGGAGGGGCTCTAAATCTGCATGTGTGAGCATGCATAGTTGAATTTATGAGTGTGTATGTGTGTGTGTGTGTGTGCAAGTGTGTGTTTGACACCTCAATACCACTTTGAGTCCTGTCAACACTTTCACCTTTTTACTCTACAATCACCAACCTTCTCTTGGTCTTTTGTTTCCATTTGCAATGGAGGACTTATATAAGTTATATAAGAACAGTGGACATTAAAGTACTGTACTCAGGAGTTTTCACAAGAACAATGCATCACATCAGTACTTGTATGTGAAAGAAACCCACACAGACCTCCAGTTCATGTAAGATTTTGCTTTCACTCAGATTCTATATTTGTACATTGAGTTTCTAAGCAATTGTGTTAGGTTGGTTCACCATTTGGTCCAGACTGAAATATCTCAACATCATTAAATGGATTGCCATGAAATAACTTGTAACTTGTGTTTAGTGCTAATTAGAACACTTTAGACTCTGAGTCTTGTTTTAATTTGGACATGTTGGGGGAGTATAATATGTTATATTCTACTAGCTTTTTATCCAATGTTTTGACTATTAGACTCTTTCACTTTTTTCACATCCACAAAAGTAACTCACTCCATGATGACCATACTGGCAACCTGCACGCAAGAGTTAAAAAAGAATTGTACCTTGCACTGTAAGCTCCTTCTGTGTGTACACTATCAGCGTCAGTGGAAAACAAACTGGAGGTAGCCACCACAGCGTTGCTATCACAGTAATGGAAGCACAGTATCTAGCAGGCCCCCAGCTTCCCATTAAAAACCTGCCAGGGAGGCAGCTTTATCTGGCGATGAACTATCTAGTTTTCAAAAGCTGCTTTCTGCCAAATGTTTATCTTCTAGAACAAATGGGACAGCACATTGCATTACCCACCCTGCAGCCTCGGTTGTTTGTTTGAGACTAGTGTAACCATGATGCAATCAGAGAGCTAGGCCTCCTGTCATATGTTGGAACATGTTGCATCAAAGATTTCTAAAAAGTTACTTTTTTAACAAGAAAATACTCACAAAGAGTGGTGTCCTTAGGCGAGGACATGGTCTGATCTGCTGATGGGTCAGCCGGTGGGAGACTACTGGACGTTGCTCTTTTGGACGGGGGGGTGTGGACGGTTGTCACTTCCTGGTTGAGAGAGCAAAAAAGAAAGAGAGAGAGAGAGCTATCAGAGAAAACACCTGAGCTTTTTCAACCGGGCGAGCGAGAGGTGACGCTACGGGTCATCAGAACCAACTGGCTGTGCCCAAATGGCCTGTACACCCCCTAACATGTACACACACATGTACGCACACCCTCTCACACACAGGACAACAGAGGATACACATTCTAGCACACATACCTTAAGTATGAAAAAGGATACAGTCAAGCATCTGGTGACATTTAAGCTCCGGTGAAACGTTGTAGCTCCCGTCTGGTCTGCACACAGATCACATGCACACACACACACACACACACACACACATATCCTGAGTGTAAAGAGAGACGACCTTGGAACCAATGTGAACAGTAGGCATTGACTGGAAAGTTAGTGCAAACAGCACTTGGTTGAATTTTAATAGAGCCACTCTAGCTGTAACTAAATGTCTTTTCACATGCTTCTATTGATAAAAGGCACAACATTGGTAAATGGCATGTCCTTGGTGCATACACACTTGTTTTTCCCCTGGAAGCATTTTGTCAAAACTTAGAAGTCAGCCTGTGCAACGCGCCTATTCAGTTGCAAATCATCTCTGCAGGGAACAAACACACCTGTGTCTGTGTGTGTGCATGTGTGTGTTTGCAAATGTACAGGTGTTTTTTTTTTTTTTCATTTGCAAATCAAATGTATTCCCAGTAGCGTCTTTTCGGCAGTGTCTTTTTCAACAGCGTCTTTTCGGCAGCGTCTCGCCAGGCGTCAATGCAGAGTGACAACAAACACGCAACCACTCTGCATAACCACGTGGCTCACGCACACACACACACACACACACAAACCTGTATCTGTCTAGCTTGGTCTCCTTCTCTCTGCTGAAGGTGTCAACCATAATTTTTAGATATGCACAGAGGGACAAAACATTGTCCTCAAAAATCCCATTTAGCAAATCCCCAAAAGACATGCACGGTCATTTGCATACTTTCCTACAGTTTTACACACGCACACATACACAGTGGCAAAACAAGGGTGTACACATAATCTCTCTCTCTCTGTCACTGTCATTCTCTCTCCCTTGCTGAAGTAGCACTCACATCGAATGAAGCTCAAGTCAATGAGCTGCAAGGAGCAAAAGCACACAGTCCAAACCGGCTGCTAACCACAGCTCCCTAGTGCTCTGCGTTTGACTGCTGATATTTAACAGAGTATTCTGTCTACAGCGGGGTGTTACTTTGCTCAGGGGATGATTAAGTGCACGAGCGGTAAGGATGTTTTACAGGCCAGTGTGTGAAAAATATGTGTGTGCGTGAGCTCGTGGTGGTTCATTACAGCTGTTTACACAAGAGAAAGTCACTGAATGAAAGCCATTAAAGGGATTCAAACATTTATCTCTCTTTGGTTGTCTGATGGGCTTGTTTCCACTTCACTTCAAGCCAACATCTGTAGTAAATGATGCATCTACTACATGTGGTGTGTGGGTGTGAACCCTTTTTGAAAGATTTTCTCGGTACATTAATAGACATTTTTCAGTTGCATCACAGCAGATGAAACAACATTGAATCTCATTGAAGAGTTGACTGTGTGCACATTACACTACAGTACACTACAGTAAGTTCTGTATAAATATAACCAGGCTGAGCCTTCTCTAAATCTCTGCCCGTTCTAAAAAGACTTTGTTCAAATTAATTTACTGACCTGAAAAAAAAGACCAAATAGGTGTGGCAACTAAATAACAATCACTCACAAACTGAGGCTGCAATGCGATTTGTTTCACAACTGATTGATCTGACGATTAATGTCTAACGAGTAACTGATCATTAATCATTAATAATAAATTTTCTCTGGATCGACTTATCAATTAATCCACACCATATTTCATCATGCTAAAAGCTAACTGCAGGTTTTGAGATCACAATTTACTGATATCCAAAATGTAATCAAGTGAAGCCAATTGAGGGGGCTACACCTGACAATTTTTGTAACTTTCTTCTGAAACTGACAATCTGAAACCAACAGTGATTGGTCAGGTGTGCAGAGGTGAACTTCTATCTCAAGCTCCGCAACAGGTATGCACCTGTATATGTCGTCTTTATATGAGGTTGTATGAAAAGTTGTACAATTGGTTTGTTTCAAGCATTCCTAAGCCTTAAATGCAGCATATACAATAAAAAAGGCCAGGACCCAGGATGGTCCCCTGAGACACGCCAGAAAAACATTTCTTCTTCTGTATGAACAAAACCCCCCAAGTAATGTACACCCATTCTGTATGTCAACAAGTGTGCTCTAGGGCCCAACCTTAAATTATCACCTCTCCATCAAGAGACTACATTAGGCAGTGAAGACACAATTAGAAGTGAAGCCAGTAAAATGTGAGAGTTTAGGGTAAACAAGTTTAAAAAATACATTAAGTTGGAGACTGGTGCAAAGTGATTCATGTTATTGGCAAAAAGAATGTGTGTGTCGGTTTTTCTTTTCATAAGAGGCTATAGAAAGGCGATTTTCAAAAGCCAATGAAAAGCAGCCAGTCTGCAAGGAGAGATTGATAATGTGCAGTAATTCTGCTGACAAAAACCAATGACGTCTTTACAAAGCTGGTTGGGGGGAACAGGGAGAGCTTCAGAGAACAGAGTACTTAGTTTAAGATAACAGCATCAGCTGCAGTACACTAGAACAGGATATTGTATTAGTTTTCAAATGATCAATGAACAGAGAAATATGGAGAAATACAGGATATAAACATTATGGAATAAATTAAACATAATAACAGACATGAAGAAAAGGATTGGCTTAAGCTGGGTCTGTTATCTGGGAGCTTTCTGTTGACATTTTTAAGAAAAGGAGTTAATCCATGATTAGTATCACATTACCTAATTCTAAAGACAACAAACTGGTGACTGGTACTGTCCCTAAGGAGACACAATTTTGAGTTCACCAGGAATTTTATGTAATGGTTCCACCAATCAGAAGCGAGGACTGCAGGTATCCATTTTATGAAATACAATAGCTGGATGAACAGGAGCAGTACCACAGCTCTGTGTCTCATGCAACCAAGAGCTATCTAGCTTTGAGTCCCTGCCATATGTTCTCTTTGGCGCAGGCTGCCACGGAGGAAGGAGGAAAAGGGAGGGGGAGAGTAGTGGTGGTGGTGGGTGTCTCTCCATATCTCCGATAGACTGACAGAGATAATAAGGGACAGTGCTTCGTGAAATCTGTCTAAACGTTGCCGGCCTGCCGCAAGAGATAATCCCTGTAAAAAAAAAAAAAAAAGAACATCACCGGATCCTCAGCTAATGAAATCAATGCTGGCCATCTGGGACCATTTCATGTGACAGACGCCTACAAAGAGGCCAGTCGGACCTGTGACGGTGAAACCATGGTAACAGGAAATAGTAATACAAGCAGTTCTAGAGTGGGGAGATGACACTGTGACAC
Organism: Nannoperca australis; assembly: GCA_036023655.1. Classification (NCBI taxonomy): domain Eukaryota; kingdom Metazoa; phylum Chordata; class Actinopteri; order Centrarchiformes; family Percichthyidae; genus Nannoperca; species Nannoperca australis. The sequence goes on from JAVQJD010021962.1 coordinate 83,833, forward strand.
CCTCCAACTTCACATTGGTGCCTATTAGAAGGAGACATCACCAGAGCGCAGAGCGATCCAGGAAACCTTCCTGCCGTCACATGTGCACGGACTTCACCATTTTACGCTGATTGTCTTATGTCAGCTGTTGACATTTTTGTTCTCTAACAAGCAGTGTTCCTACTAGTAAGACTTTAATGACACGGCATGCTGCATGAAGGGTCTCTGAGGAGAGCTGTCCGCCTCCCTCTGCTCAAATGTTCCCTATCTGTCCACCCACTCTCCCCTCCTGTGTCCTCCTCTGTTTTAAAAATGTCAGTCTTAATAAGTCAATTAGTCAACAATTAAGTCCAAAGGTTTTATTATCCTCAACACAAGACAGAGAATGTGAGAATTGGGTGAGATAATGTCCGTTGTAAGAATGTAACATAGAGTGATATGGTCTTAACCTGAATCAAGTGGGTTTACCTCCAATGCAGGGAAAGAAAATATGGGTCAAACCTGGACTTTTCTTCAAACCGACTAGGGATCATTTGGTGTTTAGTGAACCAAGGATTCAACTTAAAGGCCTCAGTACGCTTCAAAGTGCGTGCTGGATCGTTGAACAATGTTCTCCTTTAACTCTCTCAAAGAAAGAAAACAAATGTGATTTGTAATTCAGAGAATTGTTTTTTCACAGTTGTTTTTTTCCACCAGTTGGATGAAGTTTAACACTGCTGATCTGATCTCTGAGTGGTGGACTGGATTAGGCCTTAAGTGAAAGTGGGAGCACCTGGGACCAATGCTCCCAACATCTAGAAAAGCTTTTTATTTGGACATTTGTTTCTCTGCGCCTGTTTCAAACCTGCTCACACCAAACTCCTTTCACATCCATTGAGAGACTTGACTGATTAACACACCCCGCGTCCTCTCTGCATTTTGCACATTAATTGAATGCCTATGACGGCGTCTCTGGAGTAGCACTGTAGTTCTGGCTGGTGATGGCGAGTGACTGAAGATGCCTGCCAAAAGAAGAACTTACACATGACTCGCTGTTTGGGTGCATGTGTACACAGGCACTGTATTTACACAGTTCAGCCACATGCACACCCCCTCTGACAGCTCTTGGATTGAGTGCTTCTGGCTGTGAAAGCTGCCTTATGGGTTTGCTGGCATAACATACAAGTGGCTGCTCTGAAAATGACTCATAAGTTCCAACAGCAAACAAATCACTGGGCTGACCGAGGCAAATAGTTGCTTTTGGACTTATTTCTCTAAACACATCTGACCTTCTCCAACTATTCGAAGCAGTGAGCCAAAGGTCTTAGCAGTCAAACAGTTCAAAGTGTTACTGTGTGGGAAGTGCACCACAAAATGTGTTCCCCAGTCACTGAGCTTTATCACAAAGCAAGCTCCGTTAGTCGTAAGCCAAACTAAATCAACAGGACCGTGACTGAAGTGTAATGACGTGGGGTTAAACAGTTATACCCAAGAAGAGAAAGAATGATCTTTAAAAATCGATTTGATAAAAACTTGATTAACAGTAACAACTGAGCAGCTTGTCAACACCATAAGGTCCACCATGTTTTGGATGCACCTAATTGAAAAGACGAAACCGGTGTAAGTCGGTTGTGGGTAATATGGATTTTCTTTTACGTTTACACGTGATGGCTGTAAACGTCAGTATTGTTAAATTAACACCCGCAGCAGGAGGTCGACAGACTGGAGCAAAAAGCCCGAAGACGAGAGCGGCGCCACACCAGTGAGCGGCTCTGCACTGCCGGCATGCGTTCCCTGGCACCGGTCGGCAGCTCTCTCTGCTCCATACAGACAATAAAACATCCTGCTGCTTGATTCTCTCCACCTCAAGTTATGACTCATTAAGTTCCTGTAGTGGATAAGGCCCCAAGGACCTTCAAAGTGGAGTCTGGCTGTTTCTGCTGCCAAAGCAGGCATGAAAAGGAATTCTACGTATTTAACTAAGAGCAGATTTGTTTTTCCTAATACAATGTGACTCTGGGTATACTTTTTCTATCACATCCCATAGTCTTCCATCTACTGATGCCATGCTTTGGGGTTTTTTTCAGGTTTTTCTTACGTCAGACTACTTTTCCAAGACTAAGACTTCACGCTCATGCTATTGGTTGCATGATGGGAAATCTAGCATGGAAAATAACTCCTACTAGGGGCTAAAAAGCCCAGGGTATCTCATCTTCTGCTGCATCAAGTCCACTAGTCCAGAAGTGCATCCTGAAGGCACTTGTGCTTTGGCTTCAACCTTCAGCTGTGGTGTTTGTAGCTGGCTGCAGGCGCTGCAGGACCTCATCCTCTGGGGCTAAATCATTCAGGCCGTGTGAATAAACGAGTGAATGAACACCTGACTCAGTGAAAGGCTCTGTTAATTATATGAGGTGACTGTGAGCTTGAAAGAGACGGCTATTGTGAGAAGAGAGACTGATTTCTAAAAGATCTAAAATGTTTCATCTACAGAGTACAGTCCATTCACTTCCATCTAAATGGAGTTCACATTTACCCAATCATGTTGATGTTTGCCACTATAATAAGTTGTTTTAAACATGTTCTAATCTTTTCTTATTGATCTAAATGGTGCTGTGTGAAGCCAAGCTTAAAATCAGCTGCTGCAGTCGATCCCACCTGACAAAAGGTGGATATAAAAATAAACTCTTTCTTCAGAGATTATTTCCTGTGTGACCTCATTTCTTGAGCTGGGTGTCAAGTGAGTGATGGTGAGCAGAGGCATATGAAAACATTCAATTTGAGCATAATGACAAGTTTTTAGAAAGTTTCTCTTTTAAGCTCCATGTTTACTGTGATGGATCACAGCTTTTATGTTGTGCTGTGCAGAAGTGAGTGGCAGATGATGAAACCAAAGACTTTACTGTGCAGACAAACCAGGAATAATATAAACCCCAGCAGGGGAGGACTGCAGACTGATTGATTTTGAAGCCTTTAACGGCGCAAACAGGCTCACGTTTTCATCAGAGTCAAAATTGACTTCTCCACCAGCAGGCAAAGTCAATAACTGTATCCTCAAACTGTGGAATGTTCTCAAGTGTTTCATCTTATAAAAGATAGTATCTCTGTGATTGGTTACAGACACAAGAAAACCACCCAAACACTGTGCGCTGCTTAATCAACCTGTAGGTTTCTTTTCCGCTGCGGCCACTGTGACACTCATCAGACACTTCACACATCCTGCTAAACATCCCTCCGGTCTAAATCCCTTTTTTGGCAAATCCAGATTGGATCCAAGCCACATTTGGAGGTGGTCTGAAATGTGATTCCAATCAGATTTGTGCTGCTGCGTCTCAGTCCGGGCGCTCAAATCGGATTTGAAAGAGTCTTTGCGTCACTCGCAGCTGTACTCCAGCCTCCTCCGTTGCTGAGTTTGTCTGGTGCTATGTACGTCAACCGACTACATTGTTTATGATGCCTACGTCGTTACCACAGCAACCCATGCAGATAAAGATTAAAGATCTGATTTCATTATTGGATGCCACATTTGGTACACGCAAGAAGGTCGACTACATTACCAAAGCAATATTTGCTTGGAGATCTCTTGCAACTCCTGCCCTTTAGAATGTTCACCTATTCTAAAAGCCTGCTGTCCATTTCCAGTCTGACTCTGATGGAGACTCAGGAGTGGGGAAACGTTAGGCTGTGGCCGCTATTAAAGGATGCAAATCAGTTAGTGTGCTCCAGTCCTTTCTCTTCCTCTGAAGTCTGCTGTGCTTGATCTGAGAAGCACTTCAATCAGCTGCCCATTGTTGGAAGATGTGAACTCCTTTTTCTCTGGAATCATTTGTAGAATGTAAGCAGCCGGAACTATCGAAACAGTTCAAAAGAGCCACCAATATTTTCATCTGCAGGTCAAATCTCACCAGCAGGATCTCGAATATGTTAGCTGAGGTAAAGACATGCAGAAAAAGCACCAACTCACGGTTGTCAATCATGACACCAGACATCAGTTCGGCCCATGTCACACCTACTAAAATGGAGGGGGTGGGGTTTATCCCCTATACTGCAGCCAGCCACCAGGGGGCGTTCCAGATGTTTTGGCTTCACTTTTGGGGAGCTGTCACGACGCCATCTTTACATATACACTCCACGATCTGAGCTCGTAACACAAGCACTTTTAGTAGGGCACAGTTGCCCACAAGGATAACATGGCAGCCTTTGCAACTCGCTGTTTGAGATGTCACTTAGACCCCAAAATATGTAAAAATAGGGACCAGGTTTAAAAATATCAGAATAACTTTTTTAAGGACTGATGCCTTAAAAGGTGAGAAAGTCTTATAACGCTTGAATTTGGATCTTAAAGCTAATCAGTTGCTTCCTTCTATCACCTCCTCCTTGGGTGTGTTATACAACTGTGTGCATTGTTCATTTGAAGGTCATCTCGCCTCTCCTGCAATCCTCCCTCCCTCTCCCTCTCTCTCCGTCTCTTTGGCAGCAGCTTTCTCCTCCCCAGTGTTTTTGTTTGCGCCGGGTGCCATGAGCGCTCCCCAAGTATGAAAAATGTTGGTTTTTTAGTTTTTGTTTTCAATCTTCTATCGACTGCCCTCATTATGACTAAGCAGAGGCACATCAATATTTCAAACACTCATGGGCAAACATGGACCGAAAAGAGACACGGCCCAGAAACAGAGAGGAGGAAGAGATGAGCCACAGGCCGAGAGAAAGAAGTGAAGAGTGAAAAACAACATGGACAGACAGAGATTGGCTTTGTACAGGGCATAAAAAAGGCAGACAGGAACAAACTAACTTGATGAACAACAGAGCGATAGAGGTAGAGAAGGCGACTGCGGGAGGTGGAGACTGGTTTGTAACAGTTGTTTCTACCAAGGCCAGGTGGGACCTAACGGATTAACTAAAGGCCAAACAAGCAGACAGTCACATGGAAATGCTAGGAGGTGGACAACAGCAACACAGACTGAGAGACAAGCAGAGGAAACGAACAAATAAAAGAAAGGACAGAACAAGAATATCTGATACCCTAATGTTTTACAGACAAGCAGAGCTGCACCAGAACTGAAGCTCTCTGGTACAAAAACCTGTCATGATATGTGAGCACAGGGAACTTCTATTGCTGCCCTGGTCACAGCTTGTGCTTCATTTTACTCTCTGGTGGTTTTTTGAAGCACAAGCATTTGGGTGATGTGTTTCCATCAGAAAAAAAAGAAAGAAAAAAAGCTGTTCTTTGGGTACATGATGCAACATTTAGTCAGAGTTTTCCCTCAGCAGTGTGCTTCTGTCCTGTCAAAAATCCTCCTTTCCTGTGTCTGCTTGACAAATACTGCAGGGGTTTCTGAACTTTATTTTTCATTCTTTTAAACCTTTTTGTTTCACGGAGCGAGGAAGAATTTTTTTTTACACTTTTAATTTGTGACAGGGGCTGTTTTTAAGCCTGGTCACACCAGAAAGTGGTGCAGCAATATGAATCTTTGCTAAACATTTGGCTGTAGAAGCTTGGTGACGGAGTGACTCTACTTACAGGGCTAGTGCAGTAGCTGGTGAGCTCACTAGCCAGTCAGGCTAGCACCTCATAACGACACTACATGGGAGATGAAATATAAGTGGATAGCATAGCGTCCTCCATTTTGGACTCTCCGGCTCTCCGTCTACAGCTTGCTGTTGGTCAACAGTGCAAATTCAGCAGCTTTACTGGAGCAGTTGGAGGTTATGACTAAACCTGCTGCTATCTTTAGCATTACTAGCACTCTTCATGGGGCAGCTTTGCTACATGGCAGCCTTGGGAGTCCGGTATAGCGACAGCATGGATATTTACACTACCGTTCAAAAGTTTGGGGTCACCCAAACAATTTTGTGTTTTCCATGAAAAGTCACACTTATTCACCACCATACGTTGTGAAATGAATAGAAAATAGAGTCAAGACAT